>CAJNOP010002096.1:705-20222 GCA_905250075.1 Rotaria sp. Silwood1 | reverse complement strand
GTGGGTGTGGGTGTGAGGGTGTGGGTGTGGGTGTGGGTGTGGATGTGGGTATTTTCTTCTTTACACTGACACCCACATCCACACCTAACTCAATATTATTATATCGCACCTTTATTAGAACAGAGATCAAGATGTGAGTTAAAGCATGAAAATTTTTATCATTTATTTAATTATTCCAAGATAAAAAGAAAATAATAAAAAATAACGAAAGAAAATTGTTTCAGTAGAATAGAATATACTCTACGCGATAAGTTCATTTGAAAAGAACAAATTGTTCTAGATCTTCTGGATCTTCGGTTATTTTAATATCATCCAGTTGATTTCCATGAAAGATCTGACTTAATTTTCTGAGTCCTTCTAATGCATTACCAGTAAATATAAGACATTTCTGATTGAAGCCAAGCTTTCGCACTTCAGATAGAAGACGAACACCAGCATCATTTGGTGAACTCTCATTATCTCGATTCATATCGGTGACAATACGGAAAGTATCACTATGTTTTAATCGTTTTCCAAATTCTGATCGAAGAAAGGCAAGTGCAAATTCAGTGGTAGACTTTGGAATGAAATGAACATTGACTTGTGTGCCAAGAGTACTTGCTTTTTCCATATGTCCTTTGTTTTCCCACCATTCATCAAATATATGATCATCAACCCATAATACAACATATTTGCAAAGACCAAGTTCGATCTATAATATTCATTTTAATATATTTAAGCTAAATAAGTTATTTACCTGTCTCATATAAATTATGTGTTTTCTATCTATGATTTCGATATGGCATACAAGAAATGTTGAATGAGGTAAGAAAAGAACTTCATCTTCATCTTGAGAACAATTTGAGAAATCTCGTATGCTTCGACCAGTCAATGAATAAATAATAAACTTGGTATTACGTTCTTTGAAATATTGAAGATGTTTGGCATTTTGATCATCACCTTTATCAGAACTACTAAATTGAAGCCATGTTATTACTTCTCCAGGTCGATAATCGTTAAGATCTTTCTCACTCAACTTGACATATCGAACAACTCGACCCCAGTAGAAATTAATATGTGAAAGACCTTTTATAAGATAATACATAATCATAGCAGTATTATCATCAACTTGCACATTTTCTGCATTTGTTGCTTTGTTTCTTTGCCATCGACGAGCAAAGATATTAGCGTTCAAACTGAGCATCTCACTATATGCACCTGTATAAAATGCAATAGCAAACGCATATGCTTTAGCATCATCTTCGTTAATATGTTTTTCCAAAAAGTGACGATGAGATGTTTCTATTGTCATGAGATGTAGTTGGATAAAGCCGTCTCCATCGAATTTTCTACATGCTTCAACTAGATTTGTAAATGATGGTTTCTTTCCATTAGTCAACATTTGAGTAAGTGTTGGTCCGAAATCATCTTCAATAACAGTATATTCTTCACGTTTCTTGAGAAGTTGAGTTACATTTTGATACAGAATAACTGATTCAAGGTATTTTTCAACTTTCTCCAATTGAAAATCTTTTGATAATAGCTTATTTTGATAATTAGGAATTTTGCCAACTGATTGAACGTAACAACAGTGTTGAAGACGCATTTCTGGTTTATCAACATTCTTCTTAGCATTCTGAATATGTTGAAATACTTCCATATGTGAGTAACGCGAGGATACCCGTTCTACCTCATCTTCGTCCATCATATATCTCGATTGCATATTATCAGAAGTTCGATTTCCCATGCTAACGCTAAATGAAAGACGGACTCGTTGAAATTTAGTTTTATTGTAAAACTCATCCAAACGGACATAAGAAAGTTTTTAGACACATTCAGACACGACTGAGTTAAAATCGCGTGTGGGTGTTCTCGATTGCTAAGTGTCTGTAATGGGGAGAGAAGCCGCGAAAGCTTGACCTTAAAACTTACACTCACTATTTTCTTCGAAAATATATGAGAGTTCCACAAAAGAATCTAATATTAATAATTTTTCACTTACGAATGTGGCAAAATCAGGGGTCAAACCTTAATTATATTTTCACTACGTGTTCTTTTTATTCTACCAGAAAATATGCAAAATGTTTGTATTTTTTTTCTACTCACTCTCAGGTTCCCTTAACATGTATTACTGACAACATTATCAACAACCACAACCATGTGGTTAGCTTTTTCTTTTCTTTTCTCGATGTTATGTTTTTATAGTCAAAACACTTTATATTGATGTCTAGGACAAAAAAAAACGTGCGTATTTTTCTTTCTTTACAGTGGGGATCTAACAGCTGGAATTTCTTCTTAGTTGATATCTACATGTTTTTTTCCAAATGATGTCAAAAGGCGTCGCTTATTTTTTTCCTTCTCTTCTGTTTCTCTGCTGTCCTTTCATAAGCAGTCAGTTGGAAATTTCCAAGCACATGTTGGTTGCTCTTTCGTTCTTCATCTACTTGACAGTCATGTATTGTCATACGAATGCATTTTCCCAAGACTCACAGGTAAATAAATGTTTGTCGAAAATCTTGTTAGTGTCTTTCGTTCGTTTGTGGGTGTAGGTGTGTATAAGAGAATATCAATCATGTATCTAATATAGCTAGCAAGACCGGTTTCGATAAGTCTCTCTGAGCTGCCATGACCGGTTTCGTCCGGGCTAAAGGACTCATTCAGATGGCTTAAGGGTACCCCCTCTTTTTTGATCATTTCTAGGTCTCGAAAATGGTAAGGCCGATCGAAATGAAATTTTTACCACAAATAGAACACCTAAAATGATGAGACATGTGTTCGAGGAAAAAATTCTCTAAGGCGGTTTTCATGGTTTTTTTATGAAAAACCTTGGTTTTCCATAGGTTCTCATCTTGCCAAGGGCAACCCCTTTCTAACTTCGTCCGATTGGGCTGAAAATTTTTTTATGGATAGCTACGACTATATCTCAGAGGTAGTTTTGAGCGTTTTCAAAAATCTCACTTTCTTTTTTTTTATAAAAAAAAATACGTAAAGGTTTTTTGCCAGAACCAGGTTTTTGACCTTGCGAACCCTATAAATCCGGATGGAAGCATCAGAAATTAAACCGGTCAAAACTACCTCTGGAGAATACTTCAAAGTATCTATGATAAAAATTTCAGCCCGATCGGACAAAGTTAGAGGAAGGTTGTCCATGGCACAATTTGGTACTTTGCATAAAAAACTGGTTTTCGAGAAAAATGCAAAATAAGTTTGAGAAGTGTATCTCGTTACAGAGAAAGAATGAAAGTGTATTTTTTTAACGAATCTATAGGCAGTTTGTGATGGGGAATCTAATGGTGATATCGACAGATATATGCAATGTACACTAGCAACCTCTATTGGTCACGTTATCGAGTGGAATACAGCACCTTCTTTTGAATCATCGATTATCACTTCATATAATTATTATTTCATTATTTTGATCTAAAACAAAAAAGAAATGAAATAAAATGCCGCCAAAGGCAAAAGCAAAAGCAGCTACACAAACAAGTAATGAAGAAAAAGAAATATCAATAAATTTATTCAAGTTATGTGAACAAAGGTAAGAAAGTTCTAAACGTATAAAAAAAAACATTTTCTAGTCTGCAATTCCAGCACCATATTTGTGTGGATCAGCTTGTGTGAGTTTAGCTTCTTTTTGAAGTCGTTCGAAACGATTTCTTCGTCGTTGTTCAAGGCGAAGAAGAGGATCGAATGATTAATCTTCTTTTATTCGTTCATGATCGATCTTTTTAAGCATTTTAAGTAGAGCATTATTTATAGCAATACCGAATGATTTGTAAATAGGAATAAGACCAATAAATCCTTCATTATAAATTATTACAGCCAAATTTGTTGCGATTTAAATACGTTTTCGAATATGATATTTTTTTTACTACATAATGACCAAATAATCCGATGAAAACTTTCATTAGGATTAGTTGTTCCTCCATTCAGTAGTTGACGAAGGCATTCATCACTACATAAATCGTCATACGCCGGCTTGATAGCAGCACAAACAGTAGGAGGAAGCGAATGTGATTGATGTTTATAATTAAAATCAAGATATAATCTGAAATGATCGGGATCGCAGAGGTCATGCATAGGATTTTCATCTGTACTTGACATATGAAACCAAGCAGCCCATGCAGCTTGCTTCATTTTCTCTAAATCATTGTTATTATCTCGTATTGCTTTACCAAAATAAATTTGAAGTTTATGAGTTTTTCCATCATCTATAAAAACAATTTTTACATTCAATTCGTATTTATTTTTGAATTGTCTTCGAAAAAATACCATTCCTAATCTACCTTTACCACCTATAGTTTTGTTATCGGCAAGACGTTTTCTTCCATAGCTCTTTTTGATGTTTAATAAACGTGTTTTCATTCTCTTTGAAAAATGATTAACACATTGCTTTCTTTCAATTGCTAAATCACCATAGGGTTTTGATTGAGAAATATTAATATCATTTTTTGTGTCACCATCTGCAATGTATGTCGTATAACGCAGATTATGTTTCAGAATTGATCGACCAAACATTTTAACCATCTAGATGATGAAAGAGAAGTATAGAAAAAGAATGTGAATCACTTACTGCAGCTCCTTCCATTCCACCACTACTACCTTCGTAATTAGCTTCACAACCACATTCCAGATGTTCTTCGAGTAGTTTAGAATATAATTCACCATCAGATTTCTTGATAGCTAATAATCCAGCACATTCCGAACAATGACGACTCAATATTTCATAATCAAGAACTTTTGGTGGATCCGCTACACTGACAATAGTTCCTACACCATGTAAAGATGAATAACCTTGCGTCAACCAAGTACCATCGATAGACACAGTAACATCATCACCTTTGTAATACGTACGTGCTTCATTAGCAGCTACTGCTGTACTCGTTTCAGCTACTTCTTGAATGGACGTAAATAAAAGATCCTCATATCGTTTATATGATTCAATTTGAACAGGTGGTAAAATACCCATAGCTTCAAAAAACTTTTGAAGACCTCGTCGTTGAACACCGATAAGAGATCCAGCAAGAATGCTTGCCATATTCAAGTCAGTCATTTGAGAATTTGATGATGGTAAAATTCGATTACCAGTAATAAAGTGTATAATATTTCCACACGAACACGTAAATGAGATATAATAAGAAAGTCCAAGACGTTTAGTAACTTTAAAATCATATTGTCCATGAACATCACATTTTGGACATTTCATCGAATTGACGAGAAATAAGATATTTTGAATATTTACAATGAGATTAACGTCAGAATAGTCATTCGAATCGACAGGCAAATCTTCGTCATCACTTGATAAGCTTTTTTCATCATCATCATCAGTTGATAAATCGAAAAGACGTCGTTGATACGAAGAAATAAGTTTTTTTTCTATAATAGAAGGAGTTGTTGTTGTTATCGGTTGTGCTAGTGTAGATGGAATAAGAGGAGCATCTGTTTCAGATTTTTGACATTCATAAAGTGCTTGTATCTTCGCTTTGTTCTTTCGATCTCGACGATTAGAACTAAATAAAACTTTTTTTTAGTTACATCAAACCAACGGATGAACTTCGTCAACAACAAATATATCAAATTTTATTTACACTCAGCCAAGCTTATAATCATTATTCTAAACAAGATATTCCGGAAAATATCTTTAACATTTTGTTCAATCATAGTCTTTCTTCAAATATCCAGTTGAATCATGACTAAGTCAAGGCGGAAAAAGATGAGATTTACAAACTGCTATGGGAAATTATTGAAACAAATAAAAAAAAGAAAAGTCCTATCGAAAAGTGGATTCCCGGTTAAGTTCAATATCCAGCTATAATTGGACAACTTCTTCGTGCTCGTTTTCCTAGTCCGGAGGCAGACATATTTTTACCTAATTGTACTAAATATGACATGAAAGACTTCATCAAATATACATCTTCCTAAGGCTTGCCTCATTATTTTCCAAAATATAGAAGAACAGTTGCGAATGATATAATAAAGTAGAACCGAATAAGAAGAAATAAGTGAAGCGTCTTTCTTTCTAACGATATATATAAATATCAAAAGTACACACCGTGCGTGCATACCGCCTCTTGACAGAACGAACAAAAAAAAAGATAAGAGTGCCTCTTGCATTCCAAGTGATTTCTTCATTCAGTGCATTTGTGTATGCCATACAAACATTATCATATATTCAATCAAACTCCTGATCGATTGCCTAGTGTAAACCTACATAAAAATATCATTTTTTATTTTTTCATGAAATAGTGAAATTTTGACAATTTTTGAAAACAGACATTTTTCGTAAAAATGCAATAAAAAATTAACGGCAAGTCCGATTGAGCTGATTCAAACGGCAATCGATAGGTCACCATAGGGTGTGGGGTGTGGGTATGGGTAGGATGGGTGTGGGTGTGTATGTGGGTGTGGAGTGTGGGTATGGGTAGGATGGGTGTGGGTGTGTATGTGGGTGTGGGGTGTGGTATGGGTAGGATGGGTGTGAGTGTGGGTGTGGGTGTGGATGTGGGTGTGGGTGTGGGGTGTGGGTGTGGATGTGGGGGTGGGGAGAGGGGGAGGGGTGGGGGTGAGTGTAGATGAGGAGAAGAGCTAAACACACACCCACACCCCACGCCCACACCCACGCCCACACCCACACCCGCACCCACACAAACACCCACACCATGGTATTTGGAGACAGGAACATTGAAAGTGGTATCCAAGTAGCAGGAGAGACCATAGAAAACGTAGAAAAATTCGAATATCTGGGCAGTCTACTAACATGGGATAACAATTGCTCGGAGGAAATCAAAAGGAGAATAGGAAAAGCGACAGGTGCAATGGCTTCATTGAAACATATATGGAATAGCAAGAAACTGAAGATAGAAAACAAACTTAAAATGCTAACAACATGTGTCTTCAGTGTGCTCCTATCAGAGCCCGAAAACGAACCGAACTCGAACCACTTCTTAAAAAGCGACCTTAAGCTGAACTGCGCCTAACTAATTTTTGAAAAGCGAATAAATATGGATAAGTACATAAGAAAAATGATTAGCTGAGCTATAATCTTTTTTGTAAGGTTGTGATGCTATATGAGATTATCAAACGATCTTTAATCGAACATTTTACATCGGGGATTGTGGACGATCAATTTATATTTACAAAAATTTATCAAATCAAGAAATCAATTGTAAAAGATTTCATTTTATTTTGAATTTAAATCGAATTTATATAAAATTCAAAAAAATTCAATAAACTCAAAATAATTTAGATTACATCTAAAGAAATTTGAAGTATTTTAAGCTCCATTTTAATTAATTTAAGTTTCACTTTGTATAGTTATCTATAGAAATCAAAAGAAACCTTTTATCTCTCAGGTCTACTAGCAATGGTATCTGTACAAATTTTTATTATCGTTAGAAAATAATAGGAACGGAGCACGGCCGTTTTGTTACGGGATCTACTATAGTGATGATCGGATGTTAACGTATAATAGCAGTTTCTCTCTTTATTTCTGATCTATTTTTCTTGAAGTCATGTATTTTGACGATTGGGCTGTTGCATTTTAATTCACAAAAAATTATTATTTCCAGAAATTAATTCTCAAAAATTTAAATCTAAAATAATTTTTAATTTATTCCACATAACAATTTAAATTTATTTTAAATTAAAATTCTGGTATCAGAAAAATTTTTATTTAATTTAAATTTATATTGGCAACAGTTTTAGTTTAAAATAAATTTACAGGAAAATGCCACGCCTATTAGGAACCGAACCGAACTATAATGGTTCGGTTCGGTTCGACTCGAACCGAATCGATCTCGAACCGGTTTTTTTAAAATTTAGCCGAACCGAACCGAACTCGAACCGATTTTTTTAAACATAGTCGAACCGAACCGAACTCGAACCCGTAAAAGTTGGTTCGATTCGGGCTCTGGCTCCTATACGCATCAGAGACATGGACTCTAAAAGAAGCCGACAGAAAGAAACTATTGGCATTTGAAATGAAATGTTACCGACAGATTCTAAGAATTAATTGGCGAGACAGCATACGAAATGAAGATATCAGAAAAAGGATACCAAAAGAAGAGACGATAATAGGCACCATCAAGAAGAGGAAATTAAGACTATTCGGCCACATATGCAGAATGAACGACAATAGGTTGATTAAACACACAATATTTGCCAAAATGAACGGAAAATCCCGACGAGGACGTCCATGCAGAGAGTGGCTGGATGACATAACAGAGTGGTGTCAACGCAGTGGACAAGAATTGTTCTACCTTGCACAAGATCGACAGGCATGGAGGAATCTGATCTCGTAAATGGTTGGCCCCAACGGGCGCTAAACCTATGGGACATGATGATGATGATGATGATGAATTGAGCATTATAATCTAAATATATATAATATATTTTATCCATTTAATAATCATTACTCATAAATTTCTTCATTAAATTTCATAAACTACAATGCAGAAACTAAATAAACTAAATAAGTCGATATAAACTAACGTCAAAGGTTGTTTTTAAATATAGTTTTTATTTTGAATATGACGCTATAGTAGTTAAATGTATCATAGAAAAGAAAGTTCGTGATTTCACACATTCATGAGCACAAGGTTCTTTGCTTTATATTTGACTAGCGACAAGTGTACAAGTGTCATCGAAATGAATCAATTGATTCAATAATACGAGTCATCTTAATCAACTCACATATAGATTCACAAATATTCGCTCTTAACATTCCCTCTACGATAGCAAGAGAATACACAAAGATCTCTCTGGAGCTTTTTTATGACAGTATTTATTTCCTTAAAATGTTTCATTGATTATCTAAATTTTGGTTTTTGAAACTACATCAATTACTTTAAAAAGGAATGTTTTTTTAATTGTACAGTTATAAAGAACATGACAAAAAGATTGAAGTCAGAATTTCTTTATTGAAAGAGAAAATTTTCTTGAATATTGAAATTGGAAAGAGTTTATCGATAAAATATAATATTTCCACGCATAATCAAACTACTCTAGTGAGATATCTTGTAAGAAAGATCTTGACGAAGACCTACAGTACAGAAAAGTGAACAGATCTTGACAATTTAGGTCCAAGATAATCAAATTATCTTCTACCAAGATCTGTAATTAGATCGTGAGTATATATTGATATCATGCAGTTAAAAAATAATAATGTGATATAACTTGTCCAAGATCTTGGTTTGATAATACTTACTAAAGATTACTTTGTCAACACTCGGAACTAGATCAAGCTGAATGGTTCCAGAAAATGTGGTCTCCACTCAAGAGTGTTCATGGTGGCTGCGATTTCGAAGAGTGTGTGGTGTGAATGTTATTTAACCACTAATCCAAATCCACACCCCACACCTCAAAACTGTTGTTTCAAACAAAACTGCCCGTCACAGGTAAGTCCTCGATAAATAAAATTGAAGAATAAAATTTGCGATATATTTTTATTCATTTAAGTCCATCTTAGGGCATTATTAGTATATTAGCGAAGACAAGTGTTTACCAGCGTCATTGGTTGACCTAATGCAAAATTCAATCCTCCCATAATAAATTCCTAAAATACCAAATACCAACATAAGTCAGTAAACCGTCAATATTTTTGAATGCGAATAATTATGTTTATTATTTTTCAGTCGAATAAAGTTAATCGGTAGTGTCTTAATATCACCCCATTACTTCTCTCGAAAATAGAAACTAAAAGCCTGGTAAAAATATGCTTTCCCGATTAAAACATCTCCTATTCTTAAATCCTTCGATGGTCATGAAAAATTTCTTTATTTTATTCAATTATGACATTTTCCTCAATCATAAGATAGAAAGAAGGACATTTGACATATTTTTTCCTAAGTCGTAGCTGTTTTTTCAACAACACGATTATGTTACTAATTCCATAAAAACAAATTCAAGATTTACACTTCTGATATGTTTTTCTTCATTTTCCCTACGTTAGAATATCGCAAACATACTAGCGAAAAAATAGTTGCATAGGGTCAATAATTTTCGTTATATCAACTTTAGGGTGGATGTGAATGTGGTTTTGGAGATGAGCCCAGTATTCCCTGTTATGCACACCCACGCCTTTCAGAGCCTTTAGGCAAAGCTGAAACGAAAACCTTTGTCTTAGTATCATCATAGGGACTCCTACCATTACTATTGAGCTCCTTGGCATTGATTTCAAACTTTTTAGTTCGCTACCAGAGTATGTGATCCGTAGTAAAGTCGTACTCAATCAAGTCGCTAACGCCAAATAGATTAGTGTCTTTTGAAAAAAAACACAATCTCAAAATAATTTTACATCGGGCTTTGGTAGCCTTAGGAGCGGTGTGTAGAATCATGCATCAAGTTTTCGGTAGTCGTGCAAAAGTTTGAAATTTTTAAAAATGAAAGTATATCAAGTAACATTTGATGTCCTTTTTGGGTGTCACGTCGCTAACACTATTTTTCGTTTAATAACTCCTCTGAACAACGCTCTAGAGTGTTCATTTTTCCATACCAATTAGAGTAAATAGAGACTCGTACAACATGCAAAAATTACACCTAAACTAGTTAGGGGTCTCAAGATATACATAGTCCAAGTTTGCAATTTCACGTCGCTAACAGATGATTTAGCCAATGTATTGGTGCTTCTAAGGCGCAATCATCCTTATATGTTTATTAGCTCCCAAATATCGTTAACGAGTATAAAAAGCAATATGAATAACACCAGAGAAACTATGTGAAATGTTCTATATAATGTTTTCAAAGTCAAGCTATCCCTCAATGGTCATGTACAATTGTTTAAGAAGATTCAATGTATTTTTGTATTCAATCAATGCTTCATCATGTCGTTCCATTTTGGACAATAAATCGCCCATCCGAGTTTGAGTGACCACTGTTTCTAATTGATAAATAGGCGTAAAATCTTTATTTAATTCTAAAGCACATGCATAGACTGCTAATGCCATATCCATGTCGTTCATCTGTTCATAGGCATCACCCATAAATCTGTAAATAAGAAAAAAAATGACTGATTGTGAAAGTTAACTACTGAAATACAAAAATCCAACCTGTATGTTTCGGACATGGCTTGCTTGTGTGTTCGTTCTTTATTTGCTGCTTCATCCAATTGTACAAAACCACAATTTTCTTTCAAAAATTTTAACTCGTTACCAACAAATGTCGTCTTACATGTCTTCGGTTGAGGAGTTAGGAACAAGTCAATCGCCTTAGCCGCATAATCAATCGACAGTTGATATTTGTGCTGTTTATAGTGTACCATAGCCAACCATTTATTGCTTGATGCTAGTTCCCAATTGTCATCAGGTGAATGGGTTTCGTAGAATTGTGCCGATGCCTGAAAATGTTCAAGAGCTTGTGAGTATTGTTCGTGATGAACATAGGCGATTTGACCCAAATATCGATGTGATAAACCAAAGCTATCAAAAGGACAATGTTCGGCTGGATATGTAATCACGCGTTTAAAACACTTTTTGGCTTCATCCATGAATGATAATTTTTGATAGTAGCTGAGTGCGATATTAAAAAGAGTGCCCACAATGAGAAGACGAGCTTGAGTAAAAACCTCCGGTGGTGCTTGTTGCTGATAAATAGCATCATAAGCATCAGCTGCTTTCAAAAAGTATCTATGAGAGTCATCTGTAAATGCTCTGTCAAAAAAATAACAATTTCCTATTACAGCATAACATAGTGCAAGTGCATGTGGATCTGGTGGATTGATTCGGTTTTCAAAAACATCGAGTGCTTTTTCATAATATCTTCTTGCCTTTTCGAAACACATGCCGATTTGAAATCCTTGAAGTTCGATTGAATGACCAATTTGTAACTGGCATTGAGCCTCAAAGATGGGTGGAAGATTGATAGCATAGGTAAGCGCACGTTCAAAGAAACTAATTGCAAGCTCATGATGCCCAAGCTCGCTATGTATTAGACCGAGGCAAAAGGAACATACGGCTGTATGAAATTGATTTTGTTTATCATCATTATCATCTCCAATTATTCTTGTAAATTGTTCACAAGCTCGTTGGTAGTCGCCTCCTTTGAAATGTGCTAAACCGATGGCCCGTCGAGCCCATGGAGCTAGATCTTTACGATCATCTAATGTGAGCAAATGATCTGAAAGAGTCAGATGCATCAAGCCTTGAAGCAGATTCTTTTGTTCGTCAACATTCAATTGTTGCCCAGGTCTGATACATAATAAAAGCTTTGCACCAGTATGATAATGGAGAAGTGCAGCATCATTTGTCAATATTTCGACTGTACTAGATAGATCGAGCATGGTTAATTCAAATCGATATAAATAATTGAGTAGATTATTCAGTCTGAGAAAAGAATCAAACGGATTGACATCTGGTATCGCTCGAAATCTTAGATCGAATCCCGTCGAATCGTAGAGAGACCGACGTTCCATACATATGCGAATACGTTCCATTCCGTTGTCAGGTGCAAGGCTCATACGAACACGCCAATAAGGAACATTGTCTTCATATTCTTGAATAACATTCTCAATACGGAAAGTTGTATCAAGATCAAACAAGACTTCCTCTTCATGATCCATTTGCGAGAAACGACTAATATTGGCAAAAGCACTATTACTGTCGTGTAAGTCAACATTTATGTCGAACAATACTGATTCACCTTCAGTAAGTCTCGTTCCAACCGAAGCAAACATTTTGGCGACTTCTTCTTTTTGACTGGTTGAAAGATAACCATTGGCTGATACTAACATTCCTTGACGTTTTAATAGATCGAGACGAAATTCTTTATTTACGACTTGACCTCGATATAAAGTGACAATCGAACCGGAATTAGTAGCATTGCGCCACTCATTCCATTCGTTTTTCAAACAATGTGTTAAATTACGTAGATAAAAACGAAGTACAAATAAACATTCGAGATCTTGAGTGCGCAAAGCACGATTGACAAGTTTGTAGACAAATGTGTCTTTTGTATACCATTTAATAGCATCATTAACGGTATATGTTTGTTCGAATTCATCAATAGCATTACTTAACTCTGGATAACGATTACGACACAATGTCAGAAATTCACATTTAGCTTGTTCACTGGTCGATTCATTCATGCTGAATAAGATTTGTTTATACATACGATAACAAAGAATACGAAAGGCTTCATTATCTACTTCACGTTGTGATATATTTCGGGTATCGTCGCCGATCAATCGACCACTAACTCGTTCATTTTCGAATTCTTTGCTTATATAATGATCAATATCTTGCATTAGATTGTCAATTTGATCAAATGTATCAAGATGAAAACATATGATGTTATTGTTATTCCAGTCAACAGGCAGAGCAGATCTACTCGTCGTTACTGTGATCAAAATTACTTTTTCTTTTTGGCATGTTCGCAGATAGAAAATCAGACGATCGACATCAGAATAAAAGAGAACATAAGCATTGAGTGTATGAAGTCGTTTTTTGATTTCTTGTGTATCATTGCTGTTGATAATAAGTTCTGTGTCAAACCAAATGAGTGTTAACTCTTGTTTACTGCGCCAATTGTTATCAGGACAAGCATTGAGAATAAGAGCTGCTTGGTGGGGATGATAAATACAATTTGGATCTGGAAGATTTCCACTTCCATCGGAAAATGCAAGTTGAAATTTAAGTGATGAAAATGGATTCATGAACGAGATCTTTTATGATCGAATTTCACACAAACGTTCTGTTGTTTTAATGTATACAATGCGCAGTATAAATTAAGCCTTGATTTTTGTTTCGCTTTATTATTATTTTTGTCAATATAGGAGTGCTTTCAAACACTTAGACGTGCATCAGCCATTTGTATATATTTATTTAATTTTGACCGAAGCAAAAAGGTATTTTTCTCCCGTAAAGAAAGAGTTTTGTATTTTTTAAAATTTTTTTCTTTCAAATGCAAAGGATTGAAATCACTACGCTGCTGTCGTCAAAAAAAACATATTTGAATGTATGATTGCTATAGAGAATAGAAGATCAGATAAACAAATCTTGTCAAAATAAATTTCTATATTACAATTTCATATTGGGTAAAGTACGGGTGTACGTAGGGTGCGGAATGTGAGTGTGGACATTACTCCAGTATTCTATCTTACCCACACCCACACCCCAATAAGCTTTTTATCGGGAGTATCTATAGTCTGTTTGAACTATTTTCTTCTAAGTTTTTTAGTTTTGTTAGATTTTGTTTTTATTAAACAATTAATTCTTTACTATGGTGGAATGATTGACTTAAAAGATGACTTTAACGTAGTGAAAAACTTGTTTTATCTGGTTTAACATATAGAGAAGATTATCTAAAAATTTCGAGCATTATATGTCATCAAGATAGGGTGTGGGTGTGTGTGGATGTTTTTCTTCACAGAACTCTGACACCCACATCCCACACCCATACCCCACACTCACACCCACACCCTGTAGCATCAACTACTAAACAAGTCAATCACACGAGGATCTAAAGTATAGATATTAGTAGATTCCAAAAAAAACCGATATATCGACAGCTTTTTGTAATCTATAAAGAAAAAGTTAGTGAAGGGAAGTTGTGCTTTGTGTTAATATTAAATAAAGAAGTTACTCAATTATTAGTAAAAGATGGCATGGTTGTTATCTGAATGGATATCTTCACTTCAACATCAGTATCTTATGTTAGAGTAGATTTTCTCTTTCTATGCTTACATCTACTCATATCTCCATACCTTGATCACTGTACGTAGACATAAAAAAGAACTGTTTATTTTCTGAGAATTAAATTGCAACTGAGCACAGAATAAAGCCACTACAACAAAAGCATACGGTTTTCAATTTTATTTTCAAATTAGAATATTTAAAAGATTATTCATTTGCGATTATAATAATTATGTGCGGCGAAAACGGTTTCTGATGGTTATTTTAATACGAGCAGTAGTTTCATAGAATTCTTTTTGATAGAACTTAGACGGTAGAATAAAGATTATAAATATAAGTAATGGTGGAATGAATGAAATAAAATAAGCACTAAAGTATAGCCAAGGATTTCGGGCTGATTTCATACATGTAGAAACAAGCGAAATGATTAGACGTGGCATAGCAAGAGTGACTAAAACAAAAGAACTTAATAATCTATGTTTGTGTCGACAAAATTGTTTCCATAGATGTTCTCTATATGCTTGTTCTTGATTTGTTTTCGATTTTCTTCGAGCTATTAAGACAATCATCAATAGAACACAGAAGAAGTTCATGCAAAGAGGTAGAAGAAAATGAAAGACGTTAATAAATGACGCGTAACGTCTTATAGATGATGAATAACGAACTACACACCATGTACGTTGTTCTTCTGAATCTTCAAGTAAACGGCGACTTAATGGATCATGAAGAAAACTTGTCAAGATGAACAGATATAGTCCAAAGATTACTCTTTTAGCTACTTTTCTACTTCTTATTTTATTGAATTTGACTCCAAGTCGAATTGTTAATGTTCGTTCAATGCTTACACAAGCATTTAACCATTCTCCAATTGCAGAAAATGCTTTTAAAAGCATGTCTATGCATATACAATACGATAAAAGAAAAGAATAATTAGTAATTATTGTCATTTGAGAAAAGATAAGTAAGAAAAACTTAAGAGTAAATAATGTCATTGTTATAAGCGATGTAATTGATGAAGCAAGTAGATATATACCGGAACCTATTTCAAGTGATCTCTTCTTTGAAAGGTAATGATCGATAAAATACTATTGATAATGGCAATAACAAAAATCAGTACAGTAAAAGCTGTAGTGATTTTCACTACAATTGGTTGTCGTGAGAAAGGAACACTTGGCCAAATATTATATCCAAGAATATCATCGAGTGATAGACCAAATCCTGTTGTAGTAAATTGACATCGACCACCATAATAACATTCTTTGCATAAACATGCCGATAATGTTGGACAAGTATTATTATCTTGAAAACATTGACCATTATTTTCACAATAATTATATCCTAAGCAACGATAAGTAGAAGGATAATCGACTTTGAAACAATTTGGATATCGATCAATGTCACATAGAAACATGTAAGATTTGAGTGTTTTTGACATGGAATATGATATTTTTTAGCACGATGCCATCGTGATAAAATTCGAATATCAACAGTGAATAAATCTTTGATTGAGAAACATTGATGTTCAGGAATAATTGACGTTGAAATATTAATTACTGATGTGAAATTATGTTGAAGTAAAGCAAGATAATACTGTTGATAAAATTCTACAAATACTAGATGAAATGCTCCTCCATAATAAACAGTAGTAGAACTTTCATGAAACTTTAATTTTGACATAATAGTTACTTGTATTGGATCAGGAGGTATTTTAGGCAATGGGCTAGATTCTGGTGGAAAATAAACAAAATGAATGAAAATCATTTGTGGAATGGATATACTTTTAGCAAAATGAAATTCGATTTTTGTCTCGAGATTTTCACATCTTGAACTCATGTAGCCTTGAGAACAAAGACAAACGTATTCCATTTCAGAGTTTTTCTCATCATGAGGAATACATCGACTATTATTAGAATATAGATGCGAGACGCAAGTTGTCCTCATCAAATAACAACGTGGTCCAAATTTATCAAGAGGACAAACACATATTGATCGATTGTTTACAACTCCAATACAAATCGAATCTAATGAATAATCACATACATTCTCTATTGTACATAACATTCCAGAATAACCTATAGAACATTGACAGAAGTATTTATCGGAATTGGAAAAATATCTACATTGCCCATGCAAACATTTCAAAGGACAAATTTTCGATTTCTCTGCAACTGTTGGTACTGGTACATCGACTTGCAGTGAAAGACGATGTACTGGTAAGAATGAATATTGAATAGGATAGATCATACTAGCATAATATTCCAATTTTTCTTTATTATATGTGTCAATACGGACATAATACGTTTGATTGGTATATTTTGACCGTGTCGAATAGAGAAGATAGAAATTGAATTTTTTTGAACAATCACGTACGGACACATAATCATGTTGTTCTGAAGAATGAATGGTTGTATTGTCGTCAATCAGCATAATAACAAAAGTGAATACGGTTCGCAATTCAACTGTTCGAAACTGTAATGTAAGACTAATTCGTTGATTTTGATATTCACATCGATATCCGAAATAAGCTGGAGGACATAAACAAAAGATTTCTGAGAAATTATTTACATAGATAGGAATTCCGCGATTACAAATTGAATATAAACCATGATTCTTCGATTCCGAATACCATACGGGACCAAATGGATTAGAATAAACAGTTTCGATGGCCGTTGCTGCGGTGGCATTATACTCGTTGGTAGCTGTTTCAAGAGAGGGGGGATAAAGAAGATGACTTTTCAATGTAAAATAGACAAAAGAATCTTTTCGTAGGCCCTCAATTAGTTGATAGCGATAGAACTGATAATCGAAACCGCGTGGTTTTTGATAAATATCGTTATAATCTACAAAATCTGATAAATTTACCTTTTTACACCATAAATCTTGGTCATCTCCTGATGAACAATGTTGTACGTTTGAAGTACATATCTCATACATATAAATGCACTGTGTCTCATTGAAGCAACGATACGTTCTACCGACAGCTGATTCCACGATTGCTCCACAGCGATCTTGTTCATCATCACCACCTAAACAGTCAATACGACCATCATTAATTCGCGAGAGAGATAAACAAGTAAAATTGTGATGAAAAGGTAATATACAAGGATGTCCATTAGGATGCCATGGATTATAAGGACAGTTGGCTTCATCGATTGCATTGTGACAATTCCATTTTCCATCACATCGTGTATATATATTGTTACAAGGCCAATCTTTTTCACAATCAATTTCATCTGTATAGTTAAGCCCGTCAATTTTCCTATGGTCGATAAAATTATCGCAAAGTATTGTGAATGACAGATAAAACTTCATTGGATTTGTACCAGGTATACTTATAGACGTATCCTCCATACCCATACACATCGGGATATTCGTATTAACACGAGTGATAGGTATACATTTCTTTTCCGACGTACAACGAAAGCGGTAATCGACATCTGGTAAAATGTTGTGCGTAAATGACATCATCAAAATGCTATAAGAAGTAATCACATTAGTGAGTCGAATCTATATTTTTGGACAAGGGGATAATATATTTAACATTGTATTGTCTTGCTTAAAGAAAGGGAGGAGTAAAGTAACGATCTTACTAATTTGAGATTTATATAAACAATCATGTTTCAAAGAGAGAGAAAGTTGAATTTGTAATTCTAGAGAATTAAATTTATTATGTATAATTGAACTGTAACCTGATGAGTTTAGTATAATTTATATATGAATATTGTGAATTTCTTCGAATAATTATTGCTCATGATGTTACGCGACCATCAACCAGAATTTTCAATACAAAAACGTTAGAAGCGAAATCTGTACACTAAAAGCCTCGAATTCGATCAGTTTTTCTGTAATAGTAATAGTCACAAACAATTTTCTCACAGCTTTATTTTACACAGCTCTTTAAATGCATAATAAAATGAAAGTACAGTGCTGATCAAAATTAAAGGTCAATTATTCGATAAAGCTACTTGACAATCTTGTTTCTCTTAATTTTCTTACACAAAAAGAAATAACTTGAAGATATGTATTGAGATGTTCTCACTATTAATGTAAAATCATGCTTACTTGACAGTACTGTTAGACTGTAGGAAAAACTTTTAAAATTGATTTATACTTCACCTTATAATTGCGCTTCAGTATTCATACATCAATGGATGGACAAAAAAAGCATTCACACTTCACCTATCATCTATTACTATTGCAATTAAAGCGGTACTCCTTTTGAGAAGTATATTTGAATAGAAAACATTTTCTTTGAATCTACAATATGTCAAAGAGTTTTGTATCAGGTGTGAGTGCCATATATCAATATCTACTACACGAAGTCAGATCGAAATGGGTACGAAGCACCTTCATTCATTTTTGAATATTATGTATGAGGGATTTTCAGAGATGTGAAGACTTGCGTGCTGATACCTATACGTCCGGTAGATACTGTTGAAAATTTTGGCATTTGTGACAATACCTCTCGAATGTAACCTTCAAATAAATGTGGAAATCTCGGATTTAAATCCGAGAGTTATGTGTACTTCAAAAAATGAATGAAGCAAATCAGTCATCCTAGAGTGTGGGGATACAAAAATTAGCCTTTTAAACCTTTCTTATAAACACTTGACTTCTATTGGCTATTGCTCAACCAATAGGATTTCAGGATGAATACAGCTCAGATTTGAACTCTTTGCGTTGATTTACTTTAGAACAGTCATTTTTCCTATAACTCGATTTCTATTGGTCAGTACTCCACCAATGGAGCTTCAAGGCAAGTGGAGTACAGATTCTAGTTCTCCGCCCCAGAAAACCTTCGATTATCACCTCTATGATCGGAAGATATAGCTCTAATTGGATATCGATTAGAGCATGCACAAAAATAGAACCGGTTTCCGCTTTTTTATCTTTCCAATAGGTAAGCTAGCCTTC
>CAJNOP010002095.1:8725-20231 GCA_905250075.1 Rotaria sp. Silwood1 | reverse complement strand
TTCAAAAAGGTGACACAAAAGTTCAACTGGGAAATTATGTCATTCATATTAGGGATCATATGCAAGTAAACCAGAATGATTTTACTCGACAACGACCAATCAAACGTGTCGAATGACATTAGATATATAGTTGTACGAATGAAATAAATTTCAATTTCTTGCATTAATATTCTCTTCGATGTTAGTCGCGCCAGTCAAGATGATTCGAAACTATACATATAGAAACGTTTGAGCACTTTTTTCAGTGTGTTAATTGTCAAATAGCAATTATAGCATGAGACATAGCTCAGATGAATAATCACATGTGTAGTAACGTAATCAGAAGACATGATGAGCCAACAATGATCGTAAGAAACGTTAGTTCATCGACGATACAATGTAATCGCTTGAGTGCGATCGACCAACAATAAAATCATACTTCAATGTTCTCGTAATAATAAGGACACTTCAATGAAAGGATTTATTCGAAAATAAAAACAAACCAACGCCTATGAGCACAAGCAACAGTAGCGCTTTTATGAAATTAGGATTTATTTTTCAAAAAAAGGATGAACAAATGTAAATAACGACAGTTCAATCTTTGTAGTTAAACTCAATACGTAGAAGATATTTGATCTTGATCTGTTCAGTATCGTAGACGATGTATTCATTGTACAATAGTGAACTTTGTGGAAGTTTTGCATTAACACCACGACCCATTGGAACGAGGACTCCATCATCCGTATAATAGTGTTCTAAATAAAGATCTTTGATATTTGTTGAGAAAAAAATTTGTTTTCGTTTACCTTTTGGATCAGGAATTGTTTGTCCACAACCTTTGGCCGATTGTGTACCAACGGGCAATTTTTCTGCCGAAAGATTTGTCATTTTATAACATTCGTACATTTTACCGAGAGCAACTTCACATAAAAGCATTAATCCTTCGGGTGTTTCTCTTTTTGGCAAACAATAATTTGCTAAATTATTAATGAAGAACTATCCATTAGATCAAAGAAAAAAAGAACTCACCACTCTTCGAAGACATGTCAGCAAAATAGACACCTTTGCCAAACATGTAACCTGTCTAAAATAAATAAGAGATGATTTAGAATTTTTCATTCTTTACAATGAAATCTGATTGATTATATCTTTGCTGATTATGAGAGAATTTAACGTGAACTGTTCATTGTGAAAAAGAGACGTTTGACATTGTTTTCTTGTTCTAATCTTACGGAGATAATTATTATTAAAACTGCTTTACAATGAAGATTACTCGCAGTCATATTAGAGAGCATCCACCTGTATATTTGTTCTGAAACTTGTTACATTGGAAACCACAAGATTTGACTTTTTCATTTGAATTAAGAGTCCAAACTTTTTTCAAAACTCTAAAGTTATTCTACATCTATTTTTGTTTTTAAGAATGGTTTCAGATGAGAAATCTGACTTTTAAATATTGAGAAACTCTTTGGCTATTAAAAGAGAGCGCCATATTGATGGTTTAACTGACCATTGGTGCTTCGGGTGGAGCTATACGTAATCCTTGACTGAGAATTCCAGCAAAATTCGTTGTTCTTGAACCATGCCATAACAATTGATGATTTTCAATTTTTTCCCATTTTCGAAAACGATCATCTTCACCTTCTCGTATTATTTTAAATAATTCTTTCAATTTTAATGTATATGTATTATGTGTTGATGTATGTGTATTAATCATATATTGTTCAATCCGTTTAAATTCTTCCGCATTCTTATCGATAGATTCAATTATACATTTTAATTTTTTATAATGAACATCAATCGGATGTTCATCTTTTTCATCTATCGATCCTTTTAACATTGAATAGGCTATTTCAATTTCAAGTAAATTATCAATCATTTGTGTTTTTGATTGAATTAAATCGATATTATCAAGAAGTTTCGGTTTACTAAGACCAAAATTATGTGGAATAAGTGTATAAAATCGATTAGTAGCATCAATTATAGATGTTTTTTTTGTTGAGCCACTAGTAATTAATGTTTGTAATTCTGTGAGAACTTGATAAGCCATATTTAATTGATTACGTGAAAGTTTGCCTAAAGGCATTTTTCTTAGATCAATTTCGAATGATAGTAATGTTTCTTTCATTGTCTCAACATTAAAAATTAAACGGATTAGATCTTGTACAGATTGTGGAAGACTAGAATGATTTTTTGCATTTGGATCATTCAATATTTTTTGTATTTGATCATTATCACCATGTTGTCCATAATCGACTTCTAATGGATAATGTTTATTTGGCATTTTTTTAAATGTTTCTCGATCAATCCATTGATTACCAGTTTTATCGAAAAATATTCGATGAAATGCATCGATCACTTCAGATTGATCATCATATTCATCTATTTTTTTACTACCAAAAGTTGTACCAGTACGACCCTTAGAAAATCGAAGAAAAGAAAAATTGATTCATTCAATAAAATTTTTCTAGAAAATCACTTATCATGCACGAAAAAGAAACCATTTTTTGTCACTGTCATCTTCAAGTAATTGAATTTTATAATATGAATTAGTGCCACGGGTTATATCGACCATACCGAGTACTGCTGCAAAAATGCCACCAGTTTCGCTATCTTTCAATACGTGGCATGTTTCTTCGAGTCCTACAATAAGTAAAATCATCTATTTCATTGACTTAGTTTGCAGAGAAGATCTCGAAAATATTTCAAAGTCTATTGTAACAAATCAAAACTAAATCATTGATATTTCAATTTTCCTGCGGAATGCTATTCAAATAAAACATAAATGCAGGTCTTTATGCATAGTATATGTTAATAGTATCTCAATTCTACTTAGACATCAGTCTAGCCTTGATGTTGCGAACTCTAACGTTTATGCACTTGGTTCAACATTTTTGACAACTTATAAAAACATTGTGAACCACGAAACCATGTCATATTCACAGTTGTCAACAGGTATTGAATTAATAGCAATAAAAACATATTTAAAAAAAATTTACTTTACATACCCAATCAGTTAGATAAAGAGAACTAAACTTATTCTCATGACTGTAAACTTTGCTTTTGTAAAAGCATTTTAAATATTTTAAAAAATGAAGATTACGATAGGATTTGAAAATTGTAAAGCTTGAACTGACTGAAACTTACCAGAATCAGGATCGACTGCAGCACCATCTTTTAATTTCATAGTAACTTTTTCTGGTGTGAATTGTTTTAATCGAGCTATGACAAAGATTCAAAGTCGATGCTCGAAACGATCCGAATAATATACTCACCGACAGATTTAAATGTGGTCGATGATTTTTGTCTTGTTTTTTTCTTTTCATAAGCTTGTTGTTTTCGAATATGTGGTAAAATACCCCATGTCGATATTTTCAATTTTTCCATCACAATTGATGGTCGATCATTGAGTATATCATCTAAGAATTGTTCTGGAACAATATGAATTTCGAATGTTTGTGCATCTTGAATTTTTTTATTTCCTTTTTGTACTTCATCTATTTGACAATCATAATAAAAACAACCGAATAAAATTAAATGGAAATTAGAAATAACCTTGTGTACTAATGATCACATCGACTGTTTTGTCAATAGTCGTAGCAATTGTGCCACCTAATTGTTCGATTTGTTTTTGTAAAGTTCTTATTCTCTTTGATAAACGACCAAATAATGCAACTGAATAACCATTAAGAGGTAATTTCGGATCATAATCAGGTCTAGAATAACATTATGAAACGAAAATTTCTATTAGCAAAACATGATTTACTCTTTAGTCTCAGATATTTTGTTCATCAACTTTGGTTTCTCGATGCTTTGTGTGATGATTCGATCTTGTTTTGAATATTTGTAGTTTTGACTACAAAATAAATGAAATATATTACTTTTTATGAATAAGAAAACTTACAATATGTCGTAGTTTTCTTTGATTTTATCTGGAATTTCAAATGATCTTCGCTGAGGTAATTTTGTTGAATAAGAACATTTTGTCCATTCGGTAATATTGCCTGTACAACGATAATTTGTATAACTAAATATCGAAATTGACAGAGAAAAATTTTGATAAACAGATAAAATAATCTACTTGAAAACAAGACAACCATTACATTCAGGACATGGTTCAAGTGCACCAAATGCCATACAATCAGTCACGGCATCGATTAACTAAAATGATTGATTAAAATAATTCATGATTCAAGGAAATTAATCAAATTACATTTGATTCTCCAGAAACAGACTTTTGTGCATTAAACTCAAGTAATTCTTTTAGAACACTATTGGGAATTTCTTTTCTCAACTCATCTTTGTAAGCCCATAGTAGTTCACATTGTTCCTAGAATCACCGAAAATAAATTCTTCAATATGACTACAAAGTCAACAACCTTTTTGAGACGTGTCTCTTCTTGTTCATTCGAAGTTTCCGATGATGCATCTTCAACTTTTGCTTGTTTTGCTTTTGTTGATTCATTGCTCATTGCTTCACCTTTACGCTTTCGTTTTGAACTAGTCGATGTACCAAATTTCTCTTTCAGTTCCACTTGATCTTCGTCATTCAAATCAACAAAACCGAAAAATCTTGAATAAACAAGTAATAAAAAAAAAAAAAAACTTTATTTCAGAAATAAATTCAATCAAAGAATACAAACGATTCAGTAGTACCAAAGAATCCAAGATCTTTTTTCATTTGATTAAAACAATCCACATGATACCATTCATCAGTTGGTCCATAACGTCGTGCCCTTCTACTTGTATAGTTTTTTCTTGATAAACGTAAGGTATCTTTATCAATTGATATGTCACAACCATGACATGTACTTCGATTAGATTTAGCATATTGAACAGAGAATGTATTGTTCGAATCATTTTCATCTATTAGAAAGATAAATGTTCTATCGAATTGTCATTTTAATTAAAATAAGAAAATCATCTATTCATAAAGATCCAGTTGAGAGCAGAAAAGTTTCCTTTTTTTAATATTCTAGTGTTAGTGTCGTAGACATAAGAAAAAGGAACTATAAAAAAATCGACTAAAACAGACTAATAGAGATCTAGTCGTTTCCACAATAATAGGTCTAATGCAAAATAAAATTGTTAATGAGTATTCAAGTATGTAACGAGAACAGTTAATTCTTCACATGCATGACATATATATAGACGTGCTATAATGGACTGTTGAATGTCAAGATTTTAGATTTAAGATTATGAATGGATATGGAGTCCCAAAGTGTCTGTGATGGTTTAGAGTGTATTTTGAGAAACGGATTTTTAGCATACAAACTGCCGAACTGTCCACTAGTATTGAGGACATCGAAAGTTTGAACTATATGACCAATTAAAAAGTTCGAAATCGATACCTTTCAGGAAGAATAACATCATATAACTTAAGAGAAGTGGTAATGAACTACTGTTAAATACTTCGCTTTGTGACCAAATATGAAACAGACAGGACCGAAGGAATAAAACTATCGGAGTCAGTACTCTGTCGAAGACAAAAATTGTCTAGAATCATAAGGGAGGAATGAGCCCCTCTTCCAGTCGCATCGATTCTAAACGCTTTTATGAATGCTTGGTAAAGAATGATTCATGTAAAAAATAAAAGAATCATGTGATCTAGGAAAAACAACGAATAGACAACAATCAGAAATTTGTGCACTAGAATCTTTTTTTTTTCTCGCTCAGCTAAGCGTGACTAAAAAGAATGATAAGCAAACAGAACGATTTGCAAGCCCAGTCATTTTATTTTCACAAATAGTTCCTAAACAACTTAGGATTTTTTCATTAATAGAAATTAATATATATAATGCATGTGATATTAGCAATATCAGATATAAACAACAATTATTGTAAAGCAAAAGTCACATAGAAACATCGTTTATTATGATCATATGACAGGATCTAGAATTTTAAGTTTTGTTTTTTTCAAAAAATTCAATAAATCTCAGATATAAAAATACATATCCAAATCTATGTTTTTCAAAATTCGCAAAAATTAGCTCTGCTAAATATCGAATATAGACTTACTGGATAGTATTTTAGAATTTTCTTGAGTGATATTACGAATTTTATCTTGATCTTCCCAACGTAAATCATCAAAACCTTTGATAATTTTCACATCAATTAATTTCACTTTTTTGAAAAAACAATCCGTATGATACCAAGTGGGAACCTAATGAAGAAAAAGTGTGTGTGTGTGTTTTATCTTGCTTTTTTTTTAATAGTATATATGACAGACTTTTCCATCAAATTTTGATGATTGAACCATAATTGCAAATCGAAAAGTATCTTTTTCGATCGTTGATTGACAACTTTTGCATTTTGATCGATCAGATTTTGCATATTCGACTCTAAATGTAGAATCGGCGGCAGGCATATTTCAGTCTTACCTTCTGACGATGAAACTTCAATGAATAAAAGAACAATTCTCCATGCGACTGCCATGCTCAATATTACTTTGTAATGATGAAATTACATATGACAGAAATGCAAATAGACTCGATGTTTGTGATTATATCTTGCAGACCAATCGTACGAGCATTTTCTATTTGACAGATATGAATTATTGAACTCATATTCAATGAAACAAGAGACGAATACGAAAAGTCTCTTCAATTCAATGAGCAGTATCCAAAAAGTCTGGAATGAATAAGATATTGTTTATATGCGACATCTACCTTTGACGTAACCAATATGATGATTGTTACCTATTCTTGATCCATCACAATATTTTTTTTTCATGGTTCTGTATAATTTTCGAACGAATTCTACTTTTTTTTCTCGATCGTATCGAAGTCCAACTTTGTTCTGACCCAAATCTTTGATGCTCAGACTAGATGAATTAAAAGAGTCAATTGTTTATTGACCATTGGAGCAAGAAAGGCACCGACTAGGAATCAACATAATTTTCTGTTTGATGTCCACCCTCGTCGGATTATGACATCACATCTGGGAGAATCGAATTCCACGAAGAGTCATGCATAAGGAACGTTCAGAAAAAACCCTTTACAAGTTTTACTTTGTGCCTTTAAATTTTTACTGAAAATGTCAATTTTGTTACTACGAAGTTATCGAAGCATATTCCATTGTTTTAATTTGGTAATCAAGAAGATTCTCACTACCATTGTTTATAGAGTGCATAGTGTTTGTGTTTCTTTAACTTCTATCATTATATGTATTTTGCAGCCAGAGTAAATATCTCATCCAATGCAATCAGTTTGATTTATTCAAAATTATGAAGTATAGTTAGTTAGTGTTTTTGTTGAAGAAAGAAAACTCTGCAATGATCAGTACCATAAAATAAAAATGTTTTTCTTTAGTTTTTTTTTGTCTTTTTGTGTTTCTCTGATATGGAGTGATTGTTTTCTGTAATTATCTATCATTGTATAGTGATTTTAATTGACATTTCAAATAAGAGAGTAAAACAAATGATTGAAATGGAATCACGTCATGGCATTTCTTTCTACTCAATTTATACTATTTCCTTAAAAAGAATTACCGTACGGTCTTCATGGATGCCTTCCGAAGAACGTTTGTGCATTGCTATCATTTTTGTATCAAACATTCCCAACATTATTTGATTGTAATAGATTCTTGTGAATCGATCGTTTCTCCACATAGTTAAATGGAAAGTCAGATCATGGAGCTTGCTCTATAATTCGAAAGAGACTCAGTAAACTTTCATCCTGAATCTGTTCATCTTAAGTAATTCTCTAGATAACTTATAAGGTTGTTAAGATATTAGGTAGTCTTGAAAAGAGCATTCACGTATTTCTATAAATAACCTTTGTTTCAAAAATATATACTATAGTATGTTTGAAATAGGGGAAAATAGTAACAAAAAACATTTTAAGCTAAATGATCTCTAGTTTTTTGCTTTTATATCATGTTTTTACATTTGCTTTCAAAACTTATTTAGGATTTCTCTTCAGAAACTACACATTTCTCTGTAATGCTAAAAAAGATTCGTTACAAGCACAAATCTTCTTTTTAAACAGTGTGCTGGACTCAAGAAAACTTTGAATAGATTTTTACTGTCACATTCGGACTATAAAGTCATATTGTTAACGATCAATGTTTCTCTCAAATTTTTATGACTTTTCAATGGAAATTCGCGCAAGGTTGAAATCTAACGTAGTGATAAGATACTCTCTATATATAGTTTAACCTCATAATAATTCTGATAAAAGCTTTTTTAATTGGTTAAGACGGCAAAAAGCTTATCTTTTTTTTTTGAGAGGAGGATGAGTATGCAGAAGATTGTCATGAAAGAATGTCGAAGTAGTTCAGTTCTGAAAATAAATTTTCCGAATTTTTCTCATAATTGGACAATAAATTCTATAACCAGTGATAGAATTTATTTCGAAGATGAAATGATACATTAATAATAAAAAAAAGAAACTGTGCGTTAGCCGGGAGTCGAAAGGTCTCATTCATATAACATAAGATTTACTATCAAGTATGAGAATGACCATCTAAGCAGATAATATCACGTTATTTTAGATCAAGACTTCCCGGGTCGGCTGCTTGGAAGGCAACCATGCTAACCGTTACACCACCAACGCTCAATATTATTGTCTTCAGATTCGTTATTCTTCTCGACCATCTAAAAAAGAGGCATGACAACTAAGCCAAATAGTCTTTAATCATTTATTCCTTTTCATTATAATTATTTGAACACTGACCTATGTCAAGAATTGACTAGTTCATCATTAAGAAATCATATTCTCTAACATAATCTCAATTGTTCTTTTCTGCAAAGATGTGTAATTGTAATTCACATCTTTTAGATTTTTGTTTCGTATATTTCTATTTGTAATCACTGTTCAGACTGAGCATATCTACTCTAGTTACTGATTCTTGTTGTGATGAATCAACCTCATCGTCAATAGATATTTTAAAGATATCGTCTTTCATATGTTTTCAGAGAAAAAATCCAAGTAGCAGTAAGTTCGATGAGCGTAGAGCTAATGAGAAGTGGAATCACCTGTTTGGATCCCCATATCAAGAAAACATTTTCAGTGCAATTTCGACAGAATTGATATGTGAAGCACAATGAAACCATCTTAGTTGTAAACAAGAACCAATGATTCTTCCAATTAATATAAAGAAAAATAGAATGAAATAATCTGATCTTCTACTGTAGGATAACAACTATATTCCGAAATGATTCTAGATTAAGCTTTTGTTACGGCAGCAAAGAATGTGACCTTTACTCATGAATTTCATTTCTTTTCGTCTATTTTCTGATGACAAACGTGAATGTTCTTCTATGGATCATATTTATGTGTCGAACTGGCTATGCTTTAAAGTAGTGCATCATTTTTCTATCGAGAACTAACATGCGGGTGTGGGTGTGGGTGTGGGTGGATGTGGGCGTGGGTGTGGGTGTGGGTGGGTGTGGATGTGGGCGGGTGTGGGTGGGTGTGGGTGTGTCTCGTTTTCACGCTAAGAAATGCTTGTACCGGCACCCTGGTAAGCGATCGAGATGGTTACAAACTCAGATAATTACCAATCGAGTTGGTTGCGAATTGAGAAAGTAATGAATTGGTTGACTAATAAACTAATTGATTATCGTCAAATTTCAAGTAAAGAATGGATGATTTTTCAGTCGACTGTTTTTGAGTTCTAAATTTATTCAGGAAGAATCTTTCTCTACGGAAATGAAAATAACCATGCCATTTTAGTGTTGCTGAACGGCTGCGATGTTAACTTTACTTGTTTTTCTCACTAGTTAGTCGACCAACAAAAAGTCATTCAAGTGCTGTGTACGTATTTTCACTGCATTAGCAAAAAGGATTAGTTCGTCGCAGAGATTCAGGGAGTGAGAGAGAAATTCGCAGAGTGTAAAGAAGAGAGAACGCACAAGAAAAAGAGAGAAAAGTGTATGTTCTTTCTCTGCAAAAGGATTCAAATCACTTTTAATTTTTCTTCAACAACGACACATCCTCGAACAGGGTAGGTCCAACAAGCAACAGAGAAAACTTTCGTCATTCACTCAAACGGATTGTCGAGCTCTCTTGACACTAGGACTCAATCGAACAAGTGAAACATTGTTTTGATGCGTCCCTACTTAGGTTTCGTTCGAAAGCTCTAGCTTCTCAAAAAGTTCCACATTTGTGTCTCCCAAGATCATTCCGCAAAAAATTTTCAACTTCACGGCGCATAGTGAAGATACGATTGTCCGTGAATGTTTGCCATATCTCGTATATTTTGTAAATCGCAGCACAGTCTAAACAAAAGAACTTGAGTTTTTCTTTAACCCTTTGAGGACCATGGGACATACGTTGTCCCGCCTAGTTTTCAGTAAAGAAAATGTTTGCTCCATATTAAGCTGTTATAATCTTCAAGGTAAATAGGTCACCTACCTGGCATCTCATGTAGGTCTTTTCTCTCTTTCTTCCTATCATATAGATCCTTCTCAGATGTCTTCCTATCTTTCTTCTACTATATAATAACGCATGATTTCACCCTCTCTTTTCTCGATACATTGTTATGAGGTTTTTATCTGGCCATTTTGAGCGAAATATAACAGGTTGATTGAAGAACCGTTTTTCAATTGAAAAAAAATTCAGTCCGCAAAGAGTTAAAAGAGTCGTCGCCAAATACTCTTCAAATTTCTATCTATCTTTATTCGAACAATGGAACTGACTATTTGTATAGATCATATTGTGAGACCCCATATATTGCTCTTGGTAATTTAGTGTTCTTATATGAACAAATATTTGGTGCTGAAAACAGAACCTACTGCTACATAAATCGTGAAAGCCGCTCCTAATCGTGAATTTATGCTAGATTCTCTATTCGTGATTATGTCGATTCGAGAGCATTTTCTACAGAATTGCTTCAATGAACTGCGACATTTTCTAGCCTTTTATGTTTTCCAAGAAAAGCCTCCTACAAATTACACCTATGACCGAAATGAGTTTATTTATATAGCACTTTTGGAAATGAATTTTCTTAACTAATTGCAACTCAGACAGCATATAGTAATAAATGTAACTGCTGGAATGACAATCAGTATAGTATAAAAAAATTCGATTTTCACTATAGCAACCCAGCTGATCATTCCGATTTTGCAAAACTGAATTGTCATCGAATACATATATAAACTTTTCTCAGAGAGGATCCACTATTTGATCTAAATTCCAAGATAGAGTCTTTTAAGTGTGTTAGCGTCCATGATGAATCACTTGGACGATAAACGATGATTAAGATGCGCCTTCTAGTCTAATTGGCTTAGGACAACTGCCCTGATAGCAGGAGGTGTGGGTTCGATTCCCACGAAGGTCATCCTTTTCATCGTTCTGTCACATAACATCAGTGGCACTGCTTGTCTCTTTCATTCTATACATAGTAGAGCTAACAAAGTGATTCTTTAAACCGTGAAAAATAATAGAAAAACGCAATAAAAAAGTATGGAAAGTAGATCTATTTCATACAATGACACTGTGCACTCAATATTCAACTCATCTACATAGAAATTGGGTGTGGGTGTGGGTGTAGGTGATAGTGTGAGGTGTGGGCGAAGAGAAGA
>CAJNOP010002094.1:1982-20234 GCA_905250075.1 Rotaria sp. Silwood1 | reverse complement strand
TCGAAGCTCGTACAAAATAAATCGTCCATAGTTTTTCCAATGATTGCCATGCGTTTAAGTCAGATCCTGTCTTCTTCAAAGTACATATAGTCAACATTTTTCTAGATAGTTTTCGAACAATCGAAACGAGATGACTTTTTTCCGCCCGTTATCATTAATCAAATTAACTATTCAGTCTGTTTCTTTGCTTCAAAACTCGTTGCGTTTATTAATTCAAAGAAACAATTTAGAGCCAAATTTTATAATTGTACTATTATTCTTAAGATATTGTTTTCACTACATGTAAGTGACGTCAACACAAAACGAGCATTCTCGTCTTTTTGCAAAATGTAAAAAAAAATACATTTCAACTAATCAAAAGTTGAACTTCAAACGAAATCAAAGAGAACATGCATGAATGTTTGATCAAACAGCAGCTGAAAGAAAATGATTTCGTGTTAAACGTCAACAAAAAAGCCAAGTTTGCAATGTTTGATATAAAAATAGAACTATACTGACCTTTACTTCGACATTGATTGTTATCACTAAGAGAAAGTTTTCTACTCCACTCTAAAATTCGTGATTAGAAGGGCATACATTGCGAAGTGTTCATCTATAAGTCGAAAAGTATCTTAAAGCTTTCAATTTTGACAAAATTAGAAAAATTCACAATTTTTTCGATTCTTAATTAGAATCTTTTTATAGCAATAGCCGCTCATAGTCCACTATAGTTTGAGCTAATGGCGATCATTCATCGCTAATACAATAAAGTCATGATCAACTATCGTAGATGAAACGAAATCATAGAAAAATGATTTAATTATCTATTGATGAATATCTATTTGATACTTAAAGAACATTCGAGGTCCATTATGAACATAATTAAATCATGAACACTATGATAATCATCATACATAAACTTTAAAAAGATGTTGTTGGTTCATTCCATACCTTCAAAAAGGATTTTAAGAATTGAAACGAATAAAGTACCTTTTTTTACAATGTAGGACTAACTATTGGTTCTTTTCTGTGCAACTCTTTCATGTCAGATTTATTGATTATTATAAATAAAATTTCACAATATCACTTCGAATTTTTATAACCTGCTTTCATAGTAAGGATGCCGTTTCAGAAAATCAACAATAGCATCAGCTGTTTCTTCAGGTTTGTCTATGGTAATGAGATGACCACAATTATCGAAAATTACCAATTCTAATTTGGATAGCAAGTTTGCCAAATAATGAGCATCTGCAGGATGGTATAACTAAAAATAGGATAATCTAAAAGCTTCGCTTTGTGAAAAATTAGCTGTTTTACAAACGTGTTTCGCATTTTTATTTTGTATGCTAGATCATGAAACAAACTAACTCAAACTGTAGTATGATTCAAATTATTTGATCTTTGCGACCCCAAATGATGAGTGTTGGGAATGTCAGATATTTTAATTGCTTATATGTTTATCCAAGAATTGGATAGTCTTGTTTAAAGGCAACTTGAAGGACTAAACATCAAACACAAATAGATTTCATATGTATGTCATAATCGATTTATTTACTTCTTTTATGTTGATCTAGTGTATGCAAATGTATTTTAAACTATTTTTTAGCCAATGGTCGAATTAAGTGAATCTTTTTTCTTTGATAATGATTCCAAGGCAGCATAGAGTTGTTTAAGTGTTTCAAGTAAAATTGAATGATACGTTTCCAAACGCAATTCTTGAAGCATATCGGTTTCGTAGTTTTTACCGGTTATTATAGATCGAGAAACAATATACATCGATGATGAATTTATTTAGACTTACGAAGAGGAGAAAGCAAACAAATCATGCCCACATTGAATGAATATTTCGTAGCAAATATCGCAACAATGGCGCCACCCATCGATTCACCAATAGGACATATGGGTTCGATGAAATTCAGTTTGTCAAAAAACTAATGAATCAAAAAGTAAAAATACACACACAATGTAGGGTAGAAAATAGACTCGATAAAGATCGTTCAATACCCGTTTGAGTAGATCTATAACATTTGTAGCAATAGAATAATCTTCATTAAAACCGACACTTTCTTCGTGATCGGGCAACTCAATAGCAATACAATAATACGTATGTGGAATATGCTGAGTATAAATGAAGATTGTTATCTGTATTAAACGATGAATTATTAAGAAACTTTGATCTCAGGTAACCATGTCTGTTTACTAAATGAGAATCCATGTATGAAAATTAAACTCGGTTGTCCTGCTACTTCGACGCTTTTTTCATAATAACAAAGCTTCGCTCTCTCGTCGTCATCCATTAGTAAAAAGTGCCTCTTAACACCAGCTTGGCGTGTACTGATTCTACGAAATAGATCAATTGTATTGAATATTATAGAATATTTCTTACTCCGAATAGATGTCAAGAGTCCAACCTGACCTAAAGAAAATATATGCTGATATTAATATTGAATCAAGAATATCTACAAAAACTTACATGATAGTATGTATATGAGATGATCTAAGCGAATCAAAATGATGCCAATTTATTCCCGCACTTGAATCTATTGAAAGGGATATTATTAAGCGGTCAGTAAAATAAATGAAATGGTCAGGAAAATATATGAAATGATCAGTAAGATAAATGGTCAGTAAAAAATGTATAAATGATCAGTAAAAAGATTAAATGGTCAGTACTTAGATTATCACTCATATAAAAAAAAAGATTGGAAAAAATCTGATTTTAATCGATTTTTTTGTGATTAAAAATCGATTAAAATGGGACAGTTTTAACCAGGTTTTTAATCAAACTAGTGATTAAAATAAATTAAATTTATAAATATCCATTTTAACCGATTAAAATTTTTTCATTGACTATTTTACTCAATTTTAGTCAGGTTATTCGATTTTTAATCTATTAAAATCGATTAAAATTTTTAAATCGATTTTAATCAATTCTAATAGTTTTTCTTTTTAAATGAATAAGTACCAATTGATATCGAGTCTTGAAGCATGGAATTTATGTCAAAGGTCGATCTAGCATCATATCTACTAATTTTCCGAGGCAAGGAGTCCGAAAAAGCGATCGAACATCTGAGTTTTCAACATAAAGTTTGAGAAAACGCATTTTACCGTCGCCGCCATTAAAATTAATATTTATAAATTTAATTTATTTTAATCACTGGTTTGATTTAAAAAATCGATTAAAATTAGATTTTTTCCAATCTTTTTTTTATATGAGTGATAGTCTAAGTACTGACCATTCAATCTTTTTACTGATCATTTATATACTTTTTACTGACCATTTATCTTACTGACCATTTCATCTATTTTACTGATCATTTAATTTATTTTACTGACCGCTTAAATAGTAGCCCTATTGAAATACACAATAATAGCTACGTTAATATTTGATGTAGAAACAGTCGCGTTCTATCGATAAATAACCCTAGTGAAAATACTCATCAAGCGAGTACGACTTTCCAGCGTGAGTACTCATATTACTCACGCGAGTACTCGAGGAATTTTATGTGTATTTTTACTCTCCGTGTACTCTAATGAGTACTCGTACGAGTGTATTTTTAAAAATTTACTCATAGGCAGACAGATGAGTACTCAAAGTCGTACTCATGCTAGTTGTTTCGCAGAATATTTAGCAAAACACTTATGCATTAGCATATACAAAAATAAATTGGAGCTATATAATAAAAAAAACTAATGTAATAAAACGAAAAATAGAGAAAATCAATTGAATAAATTATTTATTTTATACTCTATTTTTTTTTGGATGAATCATTTGTACGGATAAAACAAATGGTGACTTTAAGATAGAAAAGAATAATGATTTTTCATTTTCATTTGTTCAATTCTTCGGAAAGATTAAGTTTTTTCTAAATATATTAATGTAGATTCGTTTTTATTTTATTTCCTAAGCTTAGGCCAAAATTCTTTCATTAAAATGCAATTTTTTTAGATTGATTGTAGAATATCATGGAACACAAGGCAGTTCGCAAATTGTGTTACAAATCGATCGCGATTTTAAAATAAGAAGATGTGTTAATAAACTATAGACAAATAATTTTATTTTGTATTTATTTTTTTGTAAATTTCCTGATGATTGTAAATAGCGATGGATTTAAAAATGTCTGTTTAGTTTTCTAGTGTAATAAGCAATACTGTACGTTCATTTATTGTCACGTTTCTCATCGTCGTTGATTAATTTATTATTTTTCTGCTTCAGTGTATTTTACTGTCCTTAATTTATGTCTTATTGTACTCTCATTCTCTAGGATATAGACAAAGAAACTTTTATTGTTAGAGAAAATAATTAAATATTTCTTTTTTCTTTATTTTATATAATGAAAGTACGTTTTTATTTATTTTTTCGAAAGAAAAATGAAAAGAATAAATAAAATTGTATTTTTACGGTATGTAAATACAGAAAATATTTAAATTTCTTCGCTCCTAATAAAGATTTCTATGTCTGTAATCTTTACGTTAAAATATATGAATCTGGTATCAAATTTGTCGTTCTCATGTTGATCATTTTTCTCAAGCTTTCATTATGTCCTCTGTTTGTTGGTAGTATTTTAATATTAAATAAAAATTAATGTAGTACAACGGTACTAACCAAAAATATGCTTATAAGTATCTTACATAGGTCAGCAGAGCACACAGATACTAGATAGTAGTACTCACAAAACACTCAATATTACACAGCGAGTACTCGATTGTCGTACTCAGATACTCAGATTCTAGCAGGAGTACTACTGATGAGTACTCAAAATGCGTGAGTACTCATGAGTACTCGTGACATTTTCTAGCGTGAGTACTTTTTGAGTACTCGCCTATGAGTAACTTCACTAGGGAATCAGCATATGTGGATAGTGAGACACATGTTCTATTATTATTGTAATGTAATAATATGGAGAGATAAATGCCATGAATCATTTGCTCCAAACAGAGATCCAGCAAACAGTACAAAAATGAATGACGTTCATATCATTTTGAATTAGCAGAAAATATCAGTTGAATCTCAAACAGATTGAAACTTTCACACAATCTGACAGAGATTTCGAAGATGTAGAAATTTGATTGGCATTTTTACATATAATGTGGCACAAATTGTCATCTGACATATACGAAACATGAACGAAAACTGAGACCGAGAAAACGAAAAAAATTGCTTTGAGAGTGAGTGTGATGCTCTACTTTTCAAGCTTATGAACAGTTTTACATTAAAATAGATAACACCTTGAGACTCTTGGACAATATTAAAGATGAAAATCTTTTTCCGAGGAAACTTTCTTGTTCATCAATACGAAGTGATTAAGGGGAATGAGAAAGACCAATTCATTAGTTAGTCGATCGATTAGTCATGATTGATTTTTTTTCATTTGAAAAAAAGATAGAATTGAAAATTGCCAAACTTTATTATTTATAAAATGCTTTTTCGATATCAATCATACAAAACTAAATTTTATCCATTAGAATAAAAAAAAATAATATTGGTTATAAATAAACAAATAATTTCATTTATTTAGATCAAAAGAAAATCTTATTCGAAAAACATACCTTCATCGATATTCATTGTATCAATGATCTAATTCATTTTCACTTATTCGATGAAACAATTCTAATAGTAGATAGAGTTTCCTAATCGAAAACAAGACAGATTTTAGAAGAAAAAACTGCGAATTGAATAAATAAATTTTTGATCGACTTGTTTCGCTAAGATGAAGAAGTTTTGAGTTCTCTCCTGTGAGTTTTTAATCGAAATAATAATGAATGATTTACTCTCTCTTTCTCTTCCCGATCCGTTGCTCTTGATGTACATATGTTCTTTGTTTGAAATTCTATTGAGGAACAGTGTTCATCATACATGATCACAATTTTGATCAAAAATGTTGAACAAATGTCTCTTTTCAAGGAAATAATCATTTTCTAATCGAAAGAACTGACTTTTTACGGATCGATTAATCTTCTCTAAAGAAACATTTTGAGAAGAATTTTTCTTCATGTAATTTCTTTATACCAAATATCGAAAATATTTTTCAAATAGATTCAATCGATTTACTTCGACATAAGTAGCAGAAAATTGAACAATTCAAAGAAAGATCAGTCATCAATCAAAAAATTTGTTACTTTCTCCTCATACTGCTCCTTTTTTGTCTTCAAATATATTTACTCAAATTTGCTAGATTCAAACAATAGCGGACCGATAGAGAGAAAGAAATGGAGATGTTTTAAAAAGTATATGCGAAGAATATCGTTTGGAGCTGGACGATGATTGATTCTGTTCAAAGATGTTCTCGATTAGATGAGAAGGAAGTGTTTTCCTTTTCTTCCTGTATTAATCTCTAGGTCGGGGGAAATAACTATCTTGTTTATCTTAAGAAAATATCACTGAAGAAAAGAAATATAGATTTGTAGTCTTTGCTTGAGATTTAGATTAAACAGTTTGAAAAAATACAAATAGAAAGAAATCTTTAGAGAGAAGAATGCTATTGGTTATCATCATCATCCTAATTCTATGTTGAATCTGAGATTTAATTAGTACAAAAACAAATAATTGGTATCAAAGTGGATCCAATGAAAGGTATGGATGTGGATGTTTATATTCCCCACACTCACATCCCGAAAAATGAACAACACTCTTAATTTTGGGTGTGGATATAGGTGAAGAAGAATTACACCCATGGCCACAGTCGAACCTACACGCTCACCCACTGCTAACACCCACCACCCACACCCACCCTTATTCTCATTGCTATTTAAAATAAATCGCATCGGTCGGTAAAAAATATAGGAAACCCTATAAAATAGTTTTTGAATGAGTAAATTTGGTTGCATTATGTTGAAGAAATCTTCTGCTCAACTTTCACCAAGCATGATAGTCCATCTTAGATGGACACACTGTATATGCTTACAATTATTAAAAAGTTCCAGATAAAAAAACTAAATATGTTTATCGGCATCGCCATTGCCACGTGCATCTCGGTAATAAACAGGAATACAAAAACAAATAGTCAATAGAGTTATGAGATAAATACAAGCCATGGTACATACTATCAGTCATTTTGAGTCATCAATAATAATCTCAAACTTTAATTGATATACATAAATTTCGCACAAACTGCCTTAGTGCATATGTGGCAATTTTCGTTATCCAAGAGAATCAAAATTAATCAGTCAGATTCTGAGTTTTATGGTGTTGCTCTCGATAAATGCAGAATTCTTTTTTCTGGATTTACATTAGTCCATTTAGATCAAACTTTTGATGAAATAAAAAAGGGTGTTTATAAAGAATTTTTCGTGTAGTTCACCTTTTTACTTTGATCAAAATTGTCTCAATCAAAACTATAAAAAAGTCTTGTTATACATCAGTTTCTGGAACGAAACATCCTCTACAACACACTCAATTCACCTCTCTTTCTACATATCACTGCCAATAATTGAAAAAAAAAACAGATTTTTTTGAAAAATACCTTTTTCATAAAAAGAGTAACTGTTCGAAAAATGTATCTTCCTTTCGATTACTTTGAGTCCTAGTTTATTGTGATACATGATTTGATAGAAAATTGAATTCTCTTCACTACTACGAGGTCAAAATTATTCAAATATCTTATTCAAATAAGTTATGAGTAGCATTAGAAAGGTTATTTTGCTTAATGCAAGCAACATTGTTTATTTATTTAATCATTTTCTCAACGCTAAGAAACGATACATCAATGAAAAGTTTTGAAGACATATTTAAAACTACCATTAAAATTGGATTTTAACTAACAATTTTGATTTTCTTGAATAATATCTAAATGTTCAAAACATGAGCAAACATATTTATCAATAACCTTTAATTTAGCATTTTTTCCAAGCGTTGATTTTGGTTGCTATCAAAGTTTTTTTTTTTTTTTGTTAAATTTCTTTAGTTTCGTTCATTGGTCAGAACATTAAACAATTGAAAAATAACACTATTGCTTTATAAGAAACTTCTTTTTTTGTCCGTTCCTTTAAAAAGCATGAAATAGAATGTCAAGTAGAATGGTCTTTTAAACTAAGAAATTCCTTCACCTTTTTTCTCGTTTCATTGTTAACCAAGTCGTCAATATGCTGACAATGAATCGTATTGAAGAAGGGGATGAGTGTCGCTCAGACTCTTCGCTTCACACTCACAGCCACAGTCTAATGACGGACGAGTTACAGTAAAATAATTGTGAACACACAAATAGACTAGGCCATGGAATTGACGCCAATACACGTGTCTATCGCTATTCAATGTCAACATATATGCATTGTGTTTTCTTTCAGATTTTTCGTCGGCTAAATTTGCTTCGTCGAGAGAAAATGATTAATCAATATGTCTGACGGTCAGTAGTCTTTTTCACGCACTTATTCACTAGTATATATATATATATATGTATACCTGCAGATATCATGCCTCTTGTCACACATTACTTAGAACAAGATGCAAACAGTCACTCCAACAACTCCAGAGATGATTGACGTCAGAATAACAAATGCGAATCAAGAGAAAACATCTCGTATCGATCAACAACAAGCTCAATCAAACAGAGAGGTTTGTAAACAAAAGAATCGATTATATTACAGATCACAAGAAAAAAAACCTAGAGTATTTAGCAAAATAAAAAAGAAAATTAAATTTCAACTTTATAGTAGTTACGAGGTCGTTGTCTATATTCTAGGAGTACTCATTTATTCGACGCTTTTATTCAAGATCTGAATGGAGTGACATAATTGAACTTTTAGGATGGCTTTTTATCATTATTATTATTAATGTTGTCATTTGTGAATTGATAAGAATGTGCATTTTACATCTGTATAACACATCCAGTGATGTAAGTATGAAGCATATTGAAAATCAAAAACATAATTTCTCACGTTTAGACTTTTCTTTATTTATCACAATGTATACTTTGCGTCATAATACTTATCATTAGTTGCTGCATTATGTTTGCAGCAGCCATAACAAATGCCTATCTGCTCGCATGTGCCACATACTTTACTTTTGTTGCCATAGCAGATATCTTAAATGTTACAGGCGAGTAGACTAATTGAATATATATATATATATATATCGGTTCTTATCCGATGATAAATAATATTTATCTGAAAATTTTTAGGAAGAAACTCATACGAAAGATGGCGAATGAAAAACATCGTGGAATTTATTATCATTAGCATCATGTTGTTAATAGAGTTCATTATTATTGTTGAATTGGTTTATAGTTTTTCCAATGATTTCAGTCATAAACCATTCATTGAAGTATGTATTTATCTACAATAAGGGCATATTTCGGATTTTAAAATACACAAATAATCTTAATCGAAAGTATAATTTCGAGTTTTATTAGATATACATTTTCGACTTGAGTAATTTTTAATTGATGCCTGAGGGAGAATTACAGTATTTACTGTGTCAAGATTTATGAATATTCTTTCAATGACGTCTTTGCAATGGATTTATGATTTAATATAAGAATATATTTGATATAACAATGGGAGGAACATATTTTTATATTAAATTTTAGGATCGATTCGTGCTCTATCGATTTTCTGTGTATATAACAACTTTATCTTCTTTTGTCGTGTTGGCAATAGTTTGTACACCATAAATTACTGTTGATTCTTACTCCTTACAACATATTCGAAAAAGCATTAAACTAAACAGATAGATTGATATATGGTAGAATATATCTCTTTTTACTTGTTCAATATGTATCTTGTTGTTATTTGTTTATGTCTTGTGTAAAAAATAAATATAGAATAGATTTGTTTCTAAATCATCCTTCGATCTCTATGACAGCGTCGTGCAATGATTCATTTTTCTATAACAGATCAATTGATTAACATATCTCATGTTTATTCATACTAATCGACAAGAATTTCATAAATAAGATTTCTAATGAAAAGTGAAATTTGATTTTAAAAATAGTTGATTGCCTTTCTGTACTCACATTAATGAATGTTTGAATGAATCTTTTTATATTAACACATTTTGTTTGGATGATATAAAAAAATATAATTTAGTAACAATACTTAAATGTGGATCGTGTTTCAAATCTTTTCTATAAAGTATAATAATGGTAAACATAATATTTTATTCATGAGTCGAAGTTAGATGACATTGTGTCGAATCTATTTTCTGTGAAAAATAATATTTGAATTGAAATTTTTAAACAATAATCAAAATTTATTAAGCCGGTCAAAAATATAATTGCATTTGATGCAATTTTTCTTCAACGTGTTTTCTTTAAGTAGTCTGACAAATTCAAACTGGTTTCATCCGTAGTCTAAGATTACTTTTCAAGTTGATGATTCAGTTATATCGTCTGTTTCAGACAGAATCAAGAATAATCAGATATATATAGCTATTGAAAATGAAAGTAATTCTGTACTCTATCGAAATACTCAGAACAATTAAATTGTCATATAAGTTGAATATTAGCCTAAACTTGATTATTAGCCATACTAAAAAGTAACGGTTTTTTCTATAATAAACATCAATATCTTGATCATGATTTAAAAAAAGCAGTTCATAATAACATCCAGGAATGCAATGATTCCATTTCTTAGAATTAATATGATATTTGCCGTAATAGAAATTGATTAAGAGTAAAAAGCTTCCATTGCACAAATAGACACTTGACCATTTATAGGGTAACAGGAAACTGGAAAATTTTAGATTGAATTTTTTGTCGTTCACGAGGAGTCTATTTTGGACACAAAACGATTTTTTTATAAAGTTAGACCTCAGGTTTTCGAGCTCAAAGGAATCTGAATCTGTAATTAGTTTCTCGATGAAGTTGTCTCTACTTGAGGCACTTTTGGTTAAAACTTTGCAGAAAAATTGTTTTTGCTCGTAAAACGCCTTTCGTTACTACAAAAATCCAGTGAATAACTTTCCACTATCTCGCTACCCGTAACTTATTCTGATCAATTCTAAGAAGTAGAATCGTTGTATCCGTAGGTGATACTGTGAAATTTTTTTATCATAATAAAAAATTGACATTCATTGTGGAAGCAAACTGTTGTTATTTTCCTGTCAACATTTTTTGGTTTAATCTGGTTTATTCTTCACGATAGATACACCATTAGATGCAGTGCGTCTGTTACTTTCTCACTAAAGATAATATCTTAAGAAGAGTCAAGTATTGCTATATAAAAAAAAAGTACCGGAGAGGAAGGGGCAGCAATTCATTTGACTTTCACTGTGTATTTGTTTCCTTTTTCTACACAATCACTTTGAAAAACACGAAAAACGACAGTCGGATGTTTCTGTTGATTCATACGCATTAAAATCTTTACTGTGGATCATAGAAATCGTATTATCACCTTAGTACAAGCTTTGAAACTCGGTTGTACAATTAATAATACCGATCATTGTGCTTCCTGATGAGTCAGTACATAGATTTATATGTAAGGCACTCACAACTTCTGTACATGCAAAATACATTAAATTTCTTAGAAGATATATTTCCTCTAATTTAGGAAGGGGTGTAGGTTAGAGCCGATAGGTTTCAAGATTTTCGGAACTTCAATTTAGAGCCGAACTCAATGGTTGTCAGTTCTAGATATCATAGCGAGTAAGAGTTTTGTTGTGTTTTTTCTATTTTGAAAAATAGATGTAATGGTTCTTTGCATAAAACGAACAAAGGTAGAAAAAAATTCAATTGACATTTTTATATGTGTGAAAGTTTTCATCTAATCCAGACCCGATCAGTAAAAGTTTTTAGAACTGAACCTAAGTGAGCTCATTTTAGATCCAATGGGCTCTCGTGTTTTTGTACTCTTACCCATCTACACCTAGTTTTAGTTTGCTTAAAAGAGAATCTGATGATAATTCGTCAGAAAGAACAGAAAAAAGACAATGTAGTTCCATAAGTTTTTCAAAAGTCATTTTAATTAAATAAAAATATATGTATTCTAACATGAAAAAGCATATCGTTAGATTATGATCTCTCCGGTCTTCTATTCATGTTTTATATGTAATATAAAATCGAAATAGTGCTTTGTATGATTAGCCCACACAAAATTCTTAATATGACAAAAATAGACAATGCAGTTAGAAATTTCTCTTCCTACTAATCTGCGTAGGAGTTTACGCCTAGAATACTTCATGTGACACGAACTGGTAAAAAAGTAATTGTAGTCTCATTTGATCTCTAAATGTTTAACAAGAAACATTGTAAATATATCAAATCATCGAATCGACTGACCACAAAAATACAGAATTATTTTTTATATTCATGTTTTTATCATTAATCAAGTAAGTTGCTCAACGATGCTTCTTCAGTCTACATATACAAATTGTCCTAGTGATTTACAGCTCTCTCACAAGAGTATTTATCCGTTTGATTCGGTTTCTTTTCCATCTGCTGTGTACTGATTAGTTAGATGTTGATAGAAATACAATTTTACACACTTTGTATTGAGTATAGGTGTAGACATACTATCCGCTTTATCATTTCTTTATACTCGATGGAAATCATCATGTCTACACCAAACATATACTAATGCGTTCCAAAAATATTTAAAAAGTAATTACTTGCCAAAAAATGAACTACATTCATAAGTTTCCTTTCATTTTCATTGTAACTAAGTTTTTTTGTTGATTTAAAAAACTTTTTCCACCTTGATTATAGACTATATGTTACGATAAAGAGCTATACTACGTGTATTTATTTATTTATTCATTGCCCATATTCGAGCAGTATACCGTTCTATGAAGTTCAAACTTGGATGTGAATGAAAAGAAAATGCGCACTCAAATGAAACTAATTACTTATCTAATGGACATGCGACGATACGTCCACTTTGGTAATGACATAGCGTTTTCTGTCTTAGTCGACAAATGTTCGTCACGATATTTCCTTATTGTTGTCTTTCACATTTACAACAACAATCGACAGAAAAAGGTTTTTTTTCTACTTAACTGTCAACGTTTCTCTTTCGCCAGAGATTTTAATACATCGACACGATGAACTTGAATGTATTCAAATGACAAAAGGCAAAGGAGAATTTTTGAAATACTCGCTCATTTCTGAATCATCGTTCATTGCATACCGGAAGTTTCATCTGTTTAATCGATCGAAATCCAAATCATCTTTGACATTTGCCTCTGTAACATGAGAGTTTCAAAAATCATCGACTTTTTAATGATGAAAACAAAAAGTTTTAACTCGATATCTGATCTAGTCAAAACAAGATATTTCTATTGAAAACGATTTTATTGTTCGATCACTTGCTCAAGTCTATGATGAAAACGTCAAAACAATATCAATTTTATAATATCATCAACTTTGATCAATGATGAACTTTTGTACTCGATTGTTGTTATAGTCACCTACATACATATTACCATTTCGATCGAATGACAAACCATTGGGACAAGAGAGTTGACTTGATTGGTTTCCTTGTCCACGACCACCTACGACGACACTTCCTTGCGTGGTTCCTTGTGTCCAACGCATTATTCGATGATTTGACTGATCAGCCACGTAGACAGTGCCTGATTGATCGACACCGATTCCTCGAGGATTTGATAATTGTGTAAGGTTATTTCCTTGACCTTGACCACCAGCTACAACAATGCCTTGTTTTGCATCTTTCAACCACTTCATCACACGATGATTCATCGTATCCGATATGTACACTGAATGATCTTGATCGACGAATACGTATGCCGGACGATTCAATTGATCGACAAAACTCCCTTGCCTATTGCCACCTGCAACGACTATTCCTTTATCGTCTCCTGTTTGATATCTTCTGACCTCATGCTTATCTCTATCAACAACATAGAGAAATCCATTATCGTCCATTGTCAAGCCAATACCACTAACATTTGAGATGATCGTTTCTCCACTTTTACCATTTTGACGAGGCCATCGAACAACTCTTTTATTCTCATAATCACAGATAATGAGACTATCTCTTTCTTTATCAATAATCACATCTGTCGGACCGTTCAGTTGATCAGGACGGTTTCCTTCTCCATTTCCACCAGCCATAACTCGACCAGTCTTCGCACCACATTTCCATTCCATAATACGATGATTGTCGTATTCAGCAATGTAGAGAGTTTGATCATCATCAACACAAAAACCATTTGGATGGTAGATTTGATTTATTCCGTTGCCTTCTCCATTTCCTCCAGCAACAGTGATACCATTCTGTATCCATTTTGCATTTGCATTCAGATTTACACCGCGTAGTAATGGTGCTGCAACAAAACGCAATTTAGAGCATACTCAGCGAAACAATGTACGTGGATGAAATATAGATATTTAAGAGCAAAGAGCTTTTAATTGATAAGGGAAGAGAAAAATAATTATTACTCAATTATCATATTGAACAAGGTCTCAAGGATAATCTCATTGTTTTAATATTTTCAATAGAGATGATCTGAGAACTCCGTTTGAACGATAATTAACATTCGTATTTTCGAATTAAATATCGAAGTTTCTCCTCATCTCACTATCATCGCAAGACTTTTCATTCTTTAAAGAAGTCTTAATAACAAAATGTTATTATTGATCATCAATATCAATGAAGAAAACCTGACAGTACCGATCTGTTCGAATAAATAATTGTTGAAGGTTGTTGCGAATGATTGAAATGACTAATGATTTTCGATCGAAATCGACCTGTTACTCTAACTAGTTTCGAGACGATGTTTTATTCAATCACTTCAAAAGAACCTTTTTCTTCAATGGTCTTTTAAATCAAGACAATCAACTGAATATGATCGAGACTTTCGTAGAAAAGAAATTCAGATTAAAATCTATGAATGTGGTTCCAATGATGAAATTAGTTATTTGTTTTGAAAATAAACGATCGATTCTTGAAGATACGCTGGATAAAGTTTCATCCGGTTCGATCTTCATTAGATCAAAAAGACGAATATTTCAAATGTGAGGAAAACTTCGACAAAAATATTGCCAGTTGTCTCTGCTGTTTTAGGATCTCACAGATATGACAAAAGTTTTGAAATACTAAAGACGACTATATATTTTCGATAGAGTAAAAACTAACAACTAATTCGAATAGTTTGCAACCAAGTTTTAATATATATTTATGTCTTTACTTTTCATACAATGGCAGTTGAGAACTAAGAGGCTCAAATTTCAAATTTCTCATAATGATCTTTCAAATAATATTTCTCAATCACTTCTCCTTTGTTTTGTTCAACCTATCACGACTTTTGAAAGAAAGAAAACATAACATTTTCTTTTAGAACATCCTATATCTCTAATCAACAATATTTAACAAATTGTAAAACAGTTCATCGTTTTATTTCTATGAGCGTTGACTTTCGATTTATGTCATTGTTGAGATTAACTTAAAAGAAATTTTAAAAAAATATCAGATAATCTTGTGATTTTCCTCGAATTCTTTCCTACATGATTTGTTCCCTGTTGAATACGAATAAAATTCAAAGCATTAAAACTAAAAGGAATAATACATGTAACTATTCTAAATACGTGATAGAATAATCGTCTACATTTTCGGAAGATATTCCAATAAGAGACTCAAAAGAGTTAAAAAAATTTGACACGTAGAAAAGATTCTTTCGATTCAACTCTGTATCATTTGTACTTCGGTTGAAAGTGAACACATAGCGCCTATCTTCACTCTGAAAATTGAGTGCTGATGATTCATCGGCAAAGATACAACATTCGTGTACCTTCGACGAGATATTTTTCGATTAAAGAATAGAAGTTATTTTCATTGAATACCGAAAAACTCATCAACTGTTACATCAAATAACTCCACTTTACGGTAACAACAAAACAAGAAGGTAAGGTGAGACATGAAGAACAACTTTTTAATGATTCACTCTTTGGAAAAGTGATCGATGGTAGAACAAGCTTTCGAAAGAAATATTTACTTGCAAACAATCTTCTAAACAGAGGTAATTGAACTTGTATGTCACAGAAACATACAACGAAATAAGTTTTCAAACATGGATGATAGATTCATCGATCTTTATTATTGTTTCGTTTGATTTCATATTCGCATATATTTTCTTTTTGTTCTTTGTTTTTTTTGAAAACAAATTTATCATGTTTCCTGATGGTGATTAAATCGGATTCAAGTTTCGAGGAACTGCATTTCAAAGTTTAACTGATTTTGAAAGTGTTTTTTTTGTCGAATGAAACATATTGACAATGAACGATCTTGCGATCTTTTTTTCTAGCGAATGTCAAAGAGACAAACGAATGTTGACGAAACCGATTTGTTTTATTAATACAGATGAACAATAAATGAGATTTTCAAAATATTTTATGATGAATTCATTCTTCGACAATATGCTCATTCTTATTTAATGTAAAGCCGAGTCATTTCGTTTTAGTATTGAGAAATCTGATATATTCTTTGAATGTTCAAACATTTTAATGTAAACAATTATCTTACGTAAATATCGAGATTTCTGTCACTATTTTGTGTTGTTTCTCTCTCAACAGCAACAATTGTAAAAGAAAAGCTTGAACGGTCAATGCTTCATCGTAATGGAATTTCAGAATGGGAAGATATAACTCACCTTTCTTTGTAAGACGAATTTTGTTGATGAAAGATGTTGAATCGTACTCAACTTTCAAATCAGGTGAATTGTTGAGAATGTCTTTCAATCGTTTAAGTTCTTCATTGAAAAATTGAATGTCTGGTTCAGCAAAATCATTTTCTTTACGACAATGAATGAGTCGTTCGGTCAGTTGTTTCAAATTTGAATCGAGATTGGTAACAAATGTGATGACACACGATGAGAGCTCATGACGAAGTTCATTGGACACTTGTCGAATCTTTTCGATCGATTCACGTTCCCATGTATCGACTTGTTTGATTAATTCATGTTTTTGTGGCTTGACTTTTTGTTCGTCGATTTCAATTTTGAATGCATTAAATTGATCTTCAGTTTTACCTAATTGTTCACTTAATTCATTATAATGTTCATTGATGTGATCAAGACAAAAATCTTTCGAACAGCCTTTACATGTAACAATGCTCTTTGTTTTCTTGCATTTAACACAAATCGTTACCTGCGTTGCTGTCGCCATATGAAAACCTGCTTTAAAAACAAAAATAAAAAGAAACGAAAGAGGATTGACAAAATGTGATACCAACCATACCTATATTGATTGTGTGTCATGTCAACAAGAGTAATTGCACCATCAAAGTGTTTCGTTACATAGTTAGATTTCATCATGAAAAATTTCACAGCCAATCACAATAAATGTTTCAAAATTGTGCATAGAAAAAAAAAAGAATTTGTGCGTTAGATTTAAACTCCAATTTAGAATTTTAGTTCGAACAAAAAATAGGATTCATTGTTCCTCAACTCATGTGTATCTTTCTTCTCTACATACCAAGCACATTCATCAGTTAATATTTAGAGATTTGTGAATGTTCGAAAATAACTAATGCTTTATAAAATCAAGTCATTTATAGATTTGATTAGATAGACGAAATAAAATCGCTTCCGATGTGAAAAACTTCTCTTCCCATCAATTAATGATGGAATGATTACAAGGTTACTTTTAGCTATGCACTCAACGACACAAATGGATTCGAAATCTTTTGTTTTCTAAATTATCAATGCAATTTCTCGGCTTAGTTCTTTCCTCATTAGATAGAATTCTATTTTTTTCTTTTATTGATGAACACTATTTGACATTGAGCTGAATTTGTATCAAGTGAACTTTCAGAACATGTTATGTTCATAGGCCGTCAAAATACTCGATCGAAAAGATGATCTCATAATCTTCCAGCAGGCTATAATTTAGTTTCTAACATGAATGGCACATCAAGAAGGCCTGATTAGGCTCATAGATTGGATAGATAAAAGTTAAAGCATACTCTGTAAGAAGTAAAAATTATCTATTATTGTTTAATTGTCATTTTCTTCTCACAAATGACGTCTTGCTAAAGAGTCAGTCCACATTCCACTTTGAAATGAAAAAAACAGATTGACAAAACTGTCTTTCTGAGTATAGCAAACTGTTATCGTTATATTTGACAATATCCATAACAACATTCACCGCTGAACGCTCCTTAAGTGTTATGAATCAAATAAAAACATTCATATGTTTTGCAATGAACCAATAACGTTTAAATTATGTTATCCTTCCTCAAATTCATCGATAAAAATTACGTTTTCTTGATTTGAGCAGCAACTGCTCTAATTTTTTTAGTGTTTTTTAGCTTTTTAAGCAGTATTTCTCTGTGACTTCGTTAGTTCTGGATTTTGTTCGAAATAATGACGTATTAGAGAGTTAC
>CAJNOP010002092.1:0-20251 GCA_905250075.1 Rotaria sp. Silwood1 | reverse complement strand
TGTAAGACAACTGAATTTATTTTTTTGGCGAACTTCTATTGAAAATAAAAGTTCTGAATTCTAAATACTAGAATAATAACATATTAATTCTTTTTTATACTGATATCAGCTAAACCTTTGGGGACGGTGGTACAACCTTTGTACCATCTGTTTTTTTCAAGAAATAAAAAATTTTTTTTTTACATTAAAACGTTAGGTCTCGGAGATTATAAAGGTCATATGTTGCTTCATTTGTCATTCCATGTATATTTTCTTTTCTTCCTGACTTATAGATTCTTCTCAGAGATTTTCACTTTTCATTGGTCTCGTATATACACGTATATCTGCTTCTGTTCTCATTGATGAAGTTAAGTTGTTCTTCATTCTGCAATAGAATTTTCGCTTTTCTTTCGCTACAAAATATCGATGTGTTGTGATTTTTTAAATAAACAACGTGAAAACAGTTATCACATGAACTCTTAACTTGTTTTTTCTTATTGATTATTCAACAAGCGTTGTTACTTTCTCATTGAAAGGGTATTTAAACAGCTTGTATTTTTGACTACTTTATGTTTTGTTTATATTAGTGAAACTAAACAAAAGGAATCCTGTGGAAATAACGAAGTCAATAACGAGTCATGTGATTAATACAATAGTGAAGACAACAACGAGAGTGACTCCGATTTTGATTATAATGAATTAGCACATAGTTTAGACGAACTTTGAATTTCGAAAGAAGATACGGATGCAAGTGAAGAAGAGATGAATTCTATGAATGAAAGTCATATAGCCGATGGCGCTTTTACCCCAATTTCTCTCAAGAAAGTGACTTCAATTACAGTTTTGGGAAGTTTTTTCAACCGAAGAAATCTTAAAACTAAGTACTGATCATACAAACATCTATCGAAAGGAAAAAAAGGAGGAAAAGTCAGAAAAACGCCAATAACTAGAAGAATGTGAGCAGGAAAGATATAGAATCGTTTCTTGGAATAATTATTCTACTGGAAATCAATGACTTGCCAAAGACGAAACTTTATTCGAGTAAAGACATTATTTTTCGTAATAGTTTTGTCTCTTCAATTATATCAAGAGATCGTTTTCTTCAAATTTTTTATAATTCCCTCGACTGTAGGGAGGATCATATGAAAAAAAAATGGGTTGTGTTTGTGTGTCTGTGTCGGGGTCAAAAGAACATCAGGGTCAAAAAAACATCCATTTAAAGTTCTTTTCTATAAAAGTTGACGAAAGTAAATCGGGGTGGAAAAATCTGAATCTGATGTCAGCTTCTCGAAATTTTGAATTGAATTTTTTGGTTTAGGAGAAAAGGCTTTTTTGAGAAAATAATTTTTTCTCAAGTGTAGGAAGGGTTATATGAAATAACATAAATTTTCGTCTGTTTTTGTGAGAGTGAAAAGTGAAACGACATAAAAAACGTTGGTTAAGTATTCGATTCTCGTGCTTTTAATGTTGAACTTTCAACCAATTCGATTTTTCAGATGGAAAATTCAGTCAATCCGACATATGTGATAAGTTCTCCCTTAATCAGCTGTTTCATAGCTGGGTGTCCATGGATGAGACTTGTATACTTCTGTCTGATACAGTCGAGGATCAAGTGAGTCGAACCGATGAACGTTACTTTTGTATAACTTCTAACTTTATCTCAATCGGATGAATTATATTGCTATCTTCTAGTTCTCACTATTTAACTTAATTCAAATTAAAAGTTTAATTTTATTGACATGGTTGCATTGTATTGTAATATGTAGGATATACTCCCAAGTTTGACTTCAGTGTGAATTTCGAATTCTATTTTTGACTATTATATAAAATATAAGGACTTATTAAGCAAAGATTTCTTCATTATTCTTTCGACTGAAAATTCACACTGAGTCAAACAAAGACTAATAGATAAAACAGTAAATTCAGTTGTGTTGTTTATATTTCACACACTCACATCTATCTTTTGTTTATTATCAATAATTTCGACTATGTTTATTTTCATCTATAAGTAGAAAATAAAATTTTCACTTTTATGAGTATTAATAAATCGTATTTTTTTTATCAATAAAACACAAGAAATAAAACTACATTTTCATTGATTTATAATTTAAATCTTCTGAAATTATTTTTTCATATAGATTGATAATGGAATGTTTTAATATAGTACAAAAATTAAAACTAAAACGATACGATAGATTTTATTCTCTTTTTTTCTTTGAAAGTCTTGTTTCTGAACAAAAAACCAACACAAAAATTTTAATTATTGTAAAAGTAGAACAATTACATTCAATAGATATATTTACAAAAAATTAGATATTTCTTCTGATTGTACCAATTAAATTACAAATATCTCGTGAATTTCTTAGCAACATGAAATCAATATTTATTTCTACTTCATACTTTTGTTTCATTTCAGTACCAATGCGTGCAAGTTCTATTGATATTCATCCAAATGCAACATGGTCAACGAATGGTATCACTGTTGCTGGAGGAAATGGATGGAACAGTAAAACCAATTAACTCTGGCTTCCATGGGATTTGTACGTCGGCGATGATCAAACGATATGTCGTTGATGCTGCAAATACCCGTATTGTGGAATGGAAAAATGGTGGCTGGTGAAGCTGAAGCTCATCAATTAAAATGGCCACGAGATGTGATTATTGACAAAGAGAGCGATAGTCTCATCATCAGCGATTGGGAGAATAAAGGGTAGTTCGATGGCCTCGTCGAAATGGTACTCGCAGAGAAACAATTATTTCAAATATCTCTTGCATCGGTTTGACAATGGACGACAATGGTTTTCTCTATGTCGTTGATGCAGGAGAACATGAAATGAGACGATATAAAATTGGTGATACTAAAGGAACAGTAGTTGCAGGTGGCAATGGAAAAGGAAATCGCCTCGATCAACTCGATTATCCCCGCTACGTATTTATTGATCGAGATCATTCAGTATACGTGTCTGAATATGAAAATCATCGTGTCATGAAATGGGAAAAGGTGCAAAACAAGGCATTGTCGTAGCCGGTGGTCAAGAACAAAGTCTTACACAATTGAATAAACCTGAAGGAGTCGTTGTCGATCAATTGGGTACTGTCTATGTAACTGACTATGGGAATCATCGAATCATGTGTTGGCCAAAAGAAGCCACACAAGGAAGTGTCATTATTGGGGGAAACGGTTATGGAGCAGTCGAATCAACTCAATGGTCCATAGGTTTATCATTCGATCGACATGGTAATCTCTATGTAACCGAATTTGGAAATGATCGAGTACAAAAATTTAATATCGAATAAACTCAATTCGTATGATTAATTTTTTTTGTTTCGTTCTTTTTTTTCTCTTTCAAATAAATCGTGATTGAATGAAAAAATGTATTCAAATTTGTTTTATTCTCGCGCACACACGTGCGCGACCAGGAACCACCTTGGTGGAGCCATGGAGAGCGTAATGCTCTGCACGCGCGGGAAGACCCACATCATTCACATGCACCCATCCGATGTCATATGTCAGTGAGTCTGGGGCAGAGATGTCCATCGCGGCGCTGCCGCTGCCGCTGCCGCTGCCGCGGTGGCGGTGGCGGCGCGGCAGCGGCAGGTTTTTAAAAAAAATCACCGCGGCAGCGGCGCGGTAGCGGCAGATTTTTTTAAAAGTCATCGCGGCAGCGGTGCGGTAGCGGCAGGTTTTTTAAAAAACCATCGCGGCAGCGGCGCGGCAGCGGCAGGATTTTTTTGGAGGACATTGAAAAACTGTATGAATTTAATGGAATTTCACGATTTACAAATGAAACGCCCTGATATTGAATAAATCTGATGGACTAGTACCCATATCTCTGGTCAAATATAGTCACAGCAGTGAAATTAGAAACACTTTTTTGAAAATCGTCGCGGCAGCGGCGCGGTGGCGGCACGTTTATTTTATAATTCATCGCGGCAGCGGCGCGGCAGCGTTTCTTTTATAAGCCATCGCGGTGCGGCAGCGTCGCGGCAACATTTTTTTATAAACCGCCGCGGCGCGGCAGCTTTTTTTTTCTAAGGCCGCGGCGCGGCAGCGGCAGATTTTCAGCCGCGATGGACATCTCTGGTCTGGGGGCCCGATCGTGTTGCCATGGACACCAAAGCAGCTCCTGACCGGGCTTTTAGGGACTACCCGGAAGTCCTTCTTATAAGACGAACCTAACTTCAACGTACCTCCTCCCCCTCTAACAATCACTTAACTGAGTCGCATCTCAAAAAAAGAAAGAAAAAACTCACCCGTTGATGTTGAATGATGACATCTCTAAAAGGAAAAGAAAAAAAAAATTAAATGATAATAAAACAAGATAACTTACCCCTCTATTATCTTCTCCTTCATTGATTAACGGCTAAAATTTAAAGAAAATACATAAAAAAGATCATAAGAGGACTTACTACTCTCCATATGATCGTGAAAAGAAGAAAAACAATAAAAACTAATTCCTGCATTTTTTTATTGTCTTGTATTGAATGGAATTGTTTAATTTTGTATCGTCGAAATCAATCTAAAATATAAAAAGGAAAGATTATTATATGATTCAATAAATTGAATGATTTTATATAGAAAATCATTCATATTTCTATCGTAAAAAAGCGATAATTTCTTTTTTTTTCGCCAGAAAGTGAGCAAAAGACGATAGTAATCAAGCTATCATCAACATGGACACATACATTAAGATAAATTCAATCACAAATATCTCAATGTATATGTATGGATAATGCTTAATTGACGTACACGATCATTATGTCACATTATCATTGATCATCAATGACAACATGAAGCATAACTTATGGACGGGAGAAGAAAAGAAAAAAAACGATTTTGTTGACCTATATTCCTTTTCTCATTCTTTTCTCTCTTGTATGTTCATTTGTGAGCATACGAAGCCGACAATACATATAACACTTGAGTATGTTTAGGCAACGTCACAACATGTTCTTATGCAATTATGAAGGTAAATTTTCTAACAATTATTAAAATAATTTGTTTTATTTTATTTAAAAAAAGGTTAGTGATCCACGTGCACTATCTCAACTAGATAATTCTATTTATGATCTTTACACTATTTCAAAAGATGCCAGTGAATCAGAAAGCTCAATATTAATAATTCTCTATAATTGCATTTAATACATAATGAATATATGAATGATTTTATTTTCTTTTTGCTTCATTAATTTTTAGAATTTTATAAATATCATTTTCTTCGACTTTCTCAAAAAATAAACCACTATCAAAATTATTAATCTTTAATTCATTTTCAAATTTATTTGGATTTTCTTTTTTTAATGTTTATCAGTATGATCTAAGAGAGAAATGAAGTAAAATATTTGTTGTGCTCTATGTAAAGCGGTTTTTGTTTTAGAATCATCGCCTTATTCATTAATATTTACATGCAATTCTAATAAAAAATTTCACATCAACAATGTTTCCTTCAAAACATCTTCTTTGCAAAGCAACTTCTAAATTCGACGTTTTACATTTTTTTAACTGTATCAGGCTGACTAGGCATAGTTTCTTTCTGTTTGCTCTTGTTTAAGAATATCTGTTATTAAAGACGTAATTTTTGAAGCATTTTCATGAAATTTCGAATGCATATTAAACGAAAAATTTTTAATGATTTTAAAAATTCTATTTTAAATTAAGAAAACAAACAATAACTTTTGTAATACTTTGTTTTCCTTCAATTAATTCTAACTCGAATTTGAATTTTCTTTATCTCTTTCATTTTATTTTGATAAATTGAACTTCTTATCTTTCAAAAAGTTATTATTGATTTTAAATAAGTGCAAAATCGATTGAAATAATTCAGCATCGATATTTATATTCACAGCGTAATGCGATGGATTTTTCGTTTGTAAAAAGTTAAGAATTTAATTTTTAGAATCTTGTAAAATTTTAACTAAAAAATTCATTTCTTATCTCTTTAGTCAAAGTATCTTGACGAATAGATTATATTCAAATAGTTGAACTATTTTTTAACTTCAATATCATTTTTAATAATTTTCTCATCTACTAAAATATCTTCATTTAATTTAAATTGAAACTTTTCTTTTATTAATATCTGTTGTTCATAATCGAAATTGGTTTCTTCATATATTTTCATCTCATTTTTTCTTATCATAAAAACTCAAATCATATTTTCTTTTAATTTATCGATTTTAATGCTATATAAAGTCTTTAATGTCGCTGTTTGAATTCTTTCTTGCATGAAATGATACAATAATATCATTAGGATCAATTTTCTCTAGAATCCTATTTGATTATCATTTAACGTTTTATGAAAAACATGTTCTCCATTAAGTTTTTAGTAGAATAGAACTATTTTAATTTTCTTCTAATTTTTTTAATTAAATCAATTACAAATGGATTACAGTAAAGTATTGTTTTTAAATTTAGATAATTGAGATTTTGTTTAAAAAAATGATTTAAACTATTATCAAAGATAATTCTCGATGAAATACAGTCAATATTATTTTCATGTTTAGATCATGCTAATATTCGATCATAGTTTTTAAAAAATCTTTGACAAATATTATTAATACAATCATTAGAAGTTTTGTTTTTTGTATCTGTTTTAGTATATTTATTGGAATTTGTATAACTATGATCTAATTTAAATAAAAGATCAACTGATGATTTTAATTCTCGATGTAGAATAGATTTAGTAACTATTTCTTTTAGTAACTTAAGGTTTGAAAGACGTTTTTTAAATAAATCAATGAAATTTTGAAGATATTATCTTTATTTTTGTTGATTTTTATTATTTAATAAAATTGTAGATTGTAAACTATTATAAAAACAAACTTCATATTGATTTTTATAATATTGTTCAATATCATTTTATATAAACAAATTCTGTTTTTCCTTCTTTCCACTCAGCTATAAGTTTAAGAACACTTTCAGAACCATGGAATTTTCCATCTTTAATCTTACTTGCATATTCACCGTGATTTTTAAAATTATAATCATATCCATCAGGTTTATTATCTTTCTATGAACTAGAATAATATTCTTCTTCATCACTAATACTAGATGTACTTTATCTTTCACGTAATTTTTTGTTAATTGTACTATAATAAATTTTGTTATCGATCGATAAAAAGACGTTAATAAAATTGATCTTCTTTCCTTTTAATCATTGAAATTTCAGGCAAATATACTATATCAACAATATCATTTTCATCACTACTACTATATTCATCATCATTTTTACATCTTATATTTTGAAGAAAAGATTTCTTTTCTGCTTCTTTACTTTCAACATTAACAAGATTTAAGTTAAAACTTAATGATAGATTTTTATAAATTAAAATCTCTTTCTTTTTCACGATTCATTATCATTTTCTATTTTTATTGCTTAATTTAATCTTTATCTCTTAATATATACAATAATACGTATTGCTAATAAAAGAATCATATAAATAACGAAAGCAAAAATAGAAGCGATGTTTTCCACAGATGAAGGAAAGAATATACCATTTATTTTTTTTAACAGTGACAACGATTTGGGATACATTCGATTGGTCTGAATCACTCATATAATATACTTCATATTCACTTGTGAAATATTCATATATATTTTGAAATTCGAAACATCAGTACAATATATTAATTTATTATTAAGTTGTAATAATTATATCCGACGCGGTATTAAGAAATTATGACAAGAAAAAGGAAAGATTTTGAAATGCGTAATAAATAATACGAGAAATATAAAAGAAAAATAAATTATGATAAATTTTTTAGAATAAATACGACTTGCTGAAATAAAGCAACAAGCTATAATATTATCAGGAGAAATAAATGAACTTTGCCATTTATTTTGAGATCATTTTGGAAAAGGACAAGTATTAAACTATAAAAATATAGTTGCTCAACTTTACTATCATATTGCATATACCAACAATTTAGTTAAGAACAACAAATAATAACTGATAAGATGAATATTGTAAAAGAAGTAAAATATCTTTGAGATTCAATTTGCAATCTATATTTAATATTGGATATTCAACAAAATAGTTTACGAGAAATTTCCGAAAATGTAGTCGTACTTGTCAAAACTGGAAATTCTAATGAATATATCAGTTATTTTAAAAAGAATGGGTTTTGGATTAAGGATGGAATAAATTTATGATCTATTAGAATTCGAAATATTATTTTTGAGAACATAAGATTTTATGATCAAAGTGGGCTAATTCAGAAAAATGAAAGAAATGCAAAACAAGTAGAAAGTATTACTAAAGCTGCACATGTGCAATATGATCGTACGTCCATTAATGTAAAATATTACGTATTAAACTTAAAAAGAGAACAGCTGGAACAGAATTCAGAAAAAAAGATAAATTTCTAGTAATACCTATGATTTTGTTAATTATGCCAAAAATACTATAAAATCGATGTTTAATCAATTTAGGTATGAAAATTTTTTGGAATAAATAATTTACCAACAAGTCTATTTAATGTTTTATCTGAAATCATTGAATGTAATTTAGATATTTGTTTTATAGATCAAGCTGAATATTACATAGATGTATAAAGAATATGACTCGACAAGATTTTTAAAAATCTAAAAGAAAAAGAAAATCACTGGGAAAGTTAATTTTGGATTTCTGAGGAAATAAAAGAATTTTTTAAAATTATTACAGTATATTTATTATAATAAAACTACAAATCTTTGCTTTTGGTGAATTACTTGACATATTAGCAGATAAAGATGTATTTTTAAATATTGATCAAAATTTAAAAGATATTCTTTTTTTTAATGATCAGTTTGACTTAAAAAGTAAACGAACGAAAATTATTCATTTTTGTGATTTATTGAGACAAGCTTATGAGTTTATAGGATATGACCCAATTCAAGAACCTTATCGCCAAGTTATTTATCGGTTTTTATGAAAAAAAGTAAATTTTTAGAAGAAATTTTTCTTCCTAGGGAACAAATTATAATTCCAAGAGTTTATCAGAAAAAAAGTCATAGTATCAATTGATATAAGAAAAATCCTTATGAGAAAAAATATCCTTTATTATTGATTGAATATGATTTTTATTTTTTTTATTACATTGTGATCAAAATAATATTCCTAAAATATTTGGAAAAGCAATTGTTCTTGACGAGAATTCAAGATAGTGACGATTATAATGCTTATTTTTTTGAAAGATAGTCTTTGGCTTAGGGTGTGGGTGAGTCTTCAGTTCGACCAGACGTACATCCGTATCCACAGCCACACTCACACCCACACGATATGCACAACGGCATAGATCCTGTCAGTAGAGGGTTAGCGACGTTTGCGTCGCGTTACTTGTGATTATCCTTACCTGAAAAATCGAATATGTTAATTGGTTTTCTATTCAATATTTTAGAATGATTATTAGAGGATCAAAAATCAAAGTAATAAATGAAAATTAAAAAATCTTGTGTCATAAAGCTTGAGGAATATACATATTTGGATGAATTATACAGCAGTGCATCAAATTCACATATATCGAGATCAAAACAACAATATAGAACTTTGTGAAACAAATTTTGGTATTCAAAAATGATCTTTGATTTCTTGAAAATTGAACAAGAAACTTTTTTTCTCATTACAGGCTAAAGTATATGACATTTTCTCTAGATGAATTCCAACAGTGTTCATTTAAAAGATATTCTACTGTAGTTGGGTTTTTTCCACCACTAAAATCTATCGGATCTAAAATTTTCGGACTCGGACCAAGACTCGATGGATTTACTCGCCAAAATAATAGCAGCACTATTTTATACTCTTCAGTCTTAAATCATATCAACATGAGCCTTGCTTGAAAGTCATATTAACAATGGAGTAATCCCTTCATGTTATGGTTTAAATTCATATACTATTGAGCATATGTCTTTGTAAGAATATGATGCAGAGAACTTAATCATATATCATTTTTAGTCAGAACATATTTTCTATTTAAATTCATTTTTAAAAATTTCTTTCCATCTTGCTTTTAAAGTTTCTAGTCAAAATGGTTAGCGTCGACAACATTTTCAAATCGTTTTATCTTGATGAATAAAATTTGACATAAAATGCCAATACAGATCATTTTTCAAACCGAGCTGTTCTATATATATTTTTATATGACTTTCAAGCAAAGCTAATGCCAATAGAATTTAAAACTAATGAATCTATTATAATGTAGCTATGATTTTGACTAGGAAGAAATCGATTGATTTATTATGTCAACATTTGTTTGTCTGAAATCTGGCAATAGTATTGAAAAACAAATGATTACACAGTTGAATAGAGCATACTCAAAAGCATGTAATCACATTAAATTTTCTGTTCTCAACAGTCAATAGCAATCAAGAGAGAATGAAAAATTATCCTCAAGTGGATCGTCATACAAATTTGCTTGACACCATAAAATCAACTGATTTGCGTCGAAATTTTGTCTTTAATAAATAAGCTTCGCAATAGGCTGCTTCTTGTATGTTCTAGATTAATATTGAAATTTTACTAAAAAAAATCGTCACAATTTCATGATGATAACATAACAATATTAAACAAAAGGAAAAATTTTCATATTATCATATTTGTGATAAACATTTACACAAGAAAAACTGCATTAATTTAATTTGATATTTTATGCTCATTTAAGCTTTCTGTTTGATTTATTTAGTAAATTAAATTTGATCGCTTCAGTACACGTGTCATAGATGACGTAGATTAAACGAGACACTGTCATTTTATTTTTCGTTTGATGCACTGAAATACATTTTCAGAGGGACACTTGATAGAAAATTTTTTGCTCTACAAATTTGTTACTTTTTTTTCATGTAAATTCTGTATCTTTTAGTATACTAGACGAAAAACTTGGAAAAGTCATGTCCGACAGTATTATTTGTTTGTTCGTTTTTATTTTGTTATTTCGATAGAACCTAATCATTTGTATTCGTCAACTTGATAGTCACAACAATTTGTTCCAATATGCATAGAAAAATATTAGTAGGTTTTTTTCCTCATCAAGGATAGTCCCTTGAAAAAAAAAGGGATAGAATTGAAGAGCGTTAAATTCTCTACTTTCTCGATTAGTCTTCATAAGAAAAGAGTTACTGTATAAAATCAAAAATTACAGTTAGACGATTAAGCAAGTGTTTATATTTTAAATATTGCTGCAGTAAGAGAAATTTATTTGAAAATCAAATGCATCAGCTTTGTAGAGCAAAACGTTCTCAATCGAATAACTTTCTGAAAGTGTGTATTTTATTCAGTTTGAAAGCCAAGAGGAATGGCATGCTTCCGAACTTTGTGGTTATTGTACCATGTGTTTATACTCCCAAAAATAGGTGTTCGCTCTTCCAGAGTTTTGAACCGCCCACTGAGAGAAAAAATCTAAAAAAAAGACTAATTGGAATGACCTAAAAAAGGAAATGATGTTATCTTATTTAATATGCATTGTCTAATATAAGAACAAATATATGCTAAAAAGTGAATAAATTATTGTCTTTAAACAATTTTGTTCTTTTGTGAAACTCACATATAGTTTCGAAGAAAATAGAAAGTGCAAATTCTAAGTCGAAGTTTTGTGGCTTTTCTTGCCCTTCTTCATTACAAACAAAAAATAGCGCACCTGCACAAAACATAAACAGTTCCAATTCGAAATGCAGAAATTAAACAAATTTTTATTCTGATGCTCGATTATCCTATAAAACAACTATAGTCTAGAAGAGATGGTTTACTTTACGTATTTTGTATTAGTTTAATGAAGCCAGAGAACATATGTGAGTTTTAATGAATTGTCTGATTTCTTAGTACGAGATTAGGATTTTAGTTTTATCTTTCCAATCATGAAGCAATGTTAAATTAAAAATTATAATGAATGCATTCCTTCATAATCTTCTAGTGTATCTAAATAGTTATAGTGACCTTTACATCCAAAAATAGCACCCTTCCTTCCTTCTCGTTTTATTTTTCAAAAATAATCCTCGGAGATTTTCTCTTTCAAAAACCTTCTACTTTCTTCATATTCTTCTAGTGATGATCGTTGATAAAGCAATATTTATTCGACGATACCGTAGATAAAAGTTTTTTTTCCTCATTATTATAAGCCATTTAGAACATGTTCTATAGTATAACATGTTAGCTTTGGAACTAAAATATTAAGTCATAGTCTATCGAAATGAAATAATAAATTTAAACGTTAGAACTAAGTGTGTGCACTTCCACACTGAATTTGTAATTTTGTTTTATTTTTTGTAAGACAAGTAAGACATGTGATAAGAATAATAAGTGACTATAGTTAAAATTTCTTAATTAAGTAACATAGTTTACACATAATTTGTCCTATATATTATATCAGTTTTCAATATATTTCATACTTAAATTTTTTCTATAAACGTCTCTTCAGACTGAATACAACTTTGTATTCTGAAACTAGAAAATAATATAGGTTTGACATACTTAGTTGATTAAAATTCTCTCATTTGGATGTTGAACCAAGAAATGAATAATATGATTCTTATTCAATTAGTTTTATTTTTGTTTTTCAACTAAATAAGAAAAATTTTTAAAACGTCGTTTTTTTCCTATGATTATAACAATGAAATTGAGAAATATCTAGAAAAGAAAAAAAAACATGAACGTTTTTGGTTTTTTTTTGGTATTTCTATGTCAATTAAAATCACTAAATCATCTTTCGATTTCTTTTATTGTTTGTTAACAAGTTCCGATTACCAATTGGAAAAAGAAAGTCATGTAGAATGTCATCGGAAAAAATCAATTCATTTGAATGGAGTATCATATAAATATGAGAAAAGATGGGTGGGCTGTCTAAATCTCTGTTGTTCAACAACAAAAAGAAAGAAAAAAAGAAAATATTTAGTCAATATTATTTTGTTTTCTATTTTGACCTGTTATATTCTATGGTAATTTATCGGCTCCATGTTAAACTATTGTTCGTTGGAGCCGATTTGATCGTCCATTGAGACTAAATAGACCAATGTAACAAAGATAATATATTTATGTAGCTTTATTAAAAAACATTTTACGATTGTAATGGAGATATAGACACAGGAGAAATGGTCACCGCCAACGCACATAAGAAAATTGTTAAAGAGACAGACAGAGAGAGAGACTGTGATTTCTATGACAAATGAGAATAGAATAAACAGTGAGAATAACGAAAAAAAAAATAGATAGACCCTTTCATTACAATTTTCTCGAGAATCTCCTATGGTTTTGATGTCCGGTCTTTATCGGTTCTTGTTAAGTAAGAAATAGAGAGACAGAGAGAAGGAGAAAGAAGGAAGAGAGAATTTTTCTTCTTGCTTTTTTTTCTCTCACCATCGATTGTCTAGAGATTCATTTCGATCTTATTATATTCCATCAAGTTAAGCTGTCATTTTTTTTGTAGATATATATAAATATATAGATATATATATAATTTGTTCTTTTATTTCAGCAATCGACGTTTCTGCACAAGTTTCCAAATCCTCTTTTTCTTCATCTGAAAAGTCAATCAATTTTTTAAAATCAAGTCAAACATGTTTTCTTGCTTCGTACGGTTTATTTTATGTCTCATTGTTTGTCTTACAATTGCTCATGCGTATCCACCATTAATGAGCAGAGCCAAATGGGTAATTTTTTTTTCATTGGTTTAATATATCTTATAAGAGATCTTATCATTTGTTTTTTGTGAAAATAAAACTAATCTTATGAAATATTGTTTAAAAAACAAAAAATCTATCGTTCGAACTTTTAGCTATCAGAACATGCTCCAAGACCTCATGGAACTCAAGATGGAGAAACATATGATTATATTAATTCGGTAGATGGAAATGATAATGGTAAGAAGTTAAAACTTTGTTTTATATGAATTAATAATTAATTTGTTTAATTGTTTTTCTTTTTCTTTTTTTTGTTGAAGATGTGACTGGTAGTAATGATTTTCCAACGTGGCTATTACGATCACGTAAATTCTGCTGTGCACCACCATTGTAACATCATCTCATAGATCAACAATAATAGACAAAAAGAAAACTATTAATATATTATTTGTTGTTTACAAAAAAAAGAAAAGAAAAGAAAAGCAGATCTTTACATAAAACGAAAATAAAGATACAAACTATACAAAAGAAAAATTCATATAATCATTATATATGTTTTTATTTATATTAGGATATCACCGATCGTATTATTGTTGAACGTGAAATATCTTCATCATGATCTGGTGAAAAATTAAGTAAAGGACGATTTAAATTTCTTTCAGTATGAATAAGATCATCGTCATCTGCATCATCATCATCAATAATAGTTGAATCTGCATACATTACTTGTGGAATAAGAGTTTGTGAACTTAAAGAGAAAAATATGTATTGATATAATTTAAAAAAAAAAGAAAATCTACCTTAAAGCTCGTCGTAAAAATTGATGATAAACAAATGGAGCAAAACAAATATAGAATATACACGTCGTACCATCAACAATACTATAATAGTTATTTAAAAACTCTGTAGAATTTTATTTTAAATTTTTCATAAAAAAAAAGTGCAAAAACATCCTTCCTTTCGTTTTCTCTGCCTAATTCATCCGATCGATCTGAAAGTTTTTTTTTCACATATACTAGACACTGTTTGAGATGGATACGTTTAATATTTTGATGTTTTTACTAGAAAGATACAATATCCAACAGAAATGGCGTTCAGTGTCTATAAAAGAAAATTTTCAGCTCGAACGAACATAGCTTCTTGAAGAAACGAGGAAGTCATTGTGATCCTAGTATTTCATAGAAGACAACATCTGCAATAATAACTTTTACTCTGCCAAATGCTATTAAAATTTCAAATTTTTCTGTTATACTGTTCTTCGAACAGCTAAGAGGTACCCTTACACAGTAACCCCTTTTTTTTGTGTATCGAATAAACGGTTAAAATATCAATCATATCATGTCGTCTCATATTTTCAATCTTTCAATATATATATATAATAAACTTACCACATGGCATATTGGGTAGTTTCAGTTAAATTTAAAATTGTTCCAATTATTTGAATACCATTCATAAATACCATTACAAAACAATAGATATAAAATGATCGACGAACTAGAAGAAAAATATATAATTATTGATTATAATGTTAATCATTAGTATTCAATCGTACTTGGTAAATATTTACGATGTTGACGACATAACAATGGTAGAAAAAATATAATAATATACATCTAATTATAGACAAATCAATGGAATTCTAATTAGTTACTAAATTTCAACTTACAATAAGAAAAATTGAACTTGATATAAGAAGAAATTTCATTCCACCATATGAATAAAGATTATAATTTGTTATTCGAAAACTACTTGGACGTGTATCACCATGAAATTCAAGTACAGCCTATAATAAATTATTTTAACTTTACGAAAAAAAAAAAAGAAAAACGAAATTTGTTTCTTTTTTACTTGTATTATAGTATAAATTAAAGAACAAGTTGATGAAATAATTAAAATTTTTATTGTTTTCATCCATGGTCGATTTGGACTTGATCGACCTTAATAAATAAAATAAATAAATCAATAAATTGAAAATGAATTTTTTTTTTTTCATTACCAAAATAGATGCCAAAAACTAGAAGACTTAATTCTGTACATAAAAGTGTAAATCGAACAAGTAACCAAAGAAGCTAAACAAAAAACAAAAATTCAACACATACAAAAAAAAAAAATATCGTTATATTTTTGTTTTTGTTCATTACTTTTAAAGTAATTCCTTTGGCATACGATGTTTGTTCGGCAAAAATCATTGCATATAAACATCGTATTATATTGACAAATGAAACAATACATATTAAACAACTAACAGTAAATAATAATGGTTTACTTGAATTCAATTTCGTTCTTGTATAATACCATTTAATAATAAGAAAGAGAAGAAATATAAGATTGGGTATAAGTATAATTGTATCAAAATAACGAATTCTACGACGAAAAAATAAAAACTCAGTATATCTTTTTTTTGTTTTTGTAAATATTTATTCATGATTGCATTCTTTTTTTTTCCTGTCTAATGCAGTCACCTTTTTAACCTGCACATATCTTATGGGCGTGACAAAAAAAAAAGAAAAGAAAAACGAACGAGAAAAAAAAAACGAGGTTGCCGTCGCATCGGTTGCTTTTATATATAGCAGCTACATCATGTGCAATATTTAGAAGGGTTTTTTTTTCTGTTCTTATACGAGTAATATTTGCAATGTACGAGTCACTCTTGAACGGTAGCGAAAGCATAACATTTCATTATTTTTTTAAAGCTTATGTCTTTCTACAATAATGTAAAAGAAAAAGAAGTCGTATTCTTATATATGTTTTTTTTCTAGAAACAACATGGGAAGTCTACCTGGCCATTTAGTTCCTGGCTCAATATTTATTATGCTCGGTCTATGGTGGATATATTCAGCATGGTTACGTTATTTTATATGCCGTCAACGTCGACGACCATACTATGTAACAACATTATTTCCATGTCATTGTTGTGGGCCACGTGTTGCTAGGTTACCTATTGAAGCATTTTTTGTTTTATTCGGTACAACATTGGGTATTCTTATTGAATTAATTGCTGGTTTTAATCGTGTAGTTGATCCTAAAACAGGTGCTGTATCATTCTTTGAAGGAGCAAATAATCTTCAACATTTTGCTATGTATTTAATGTTTTTCTTAGTTGGATTAATTACACTATTAACTCATTATAATTTTCCATTACCGAAAAATTTCGATATAGCTGCTGGTTGTTTAGCATTTACGGCGGAAGCTCTTCTCTTCTATTTTCATGGTCATACTCGTGATCCAGTAGAAGTTTTAATACATATTTTTCTTGTTTTAGCTATATGTGCTACTGTTATATGTGGTGTTTTTGAATTAATTCAAAAAGAAAAACAAGTTCATGCAACTTTAATGCGTGCATATTTTACTGTTATACAAGGTGCATGGTTTTATACAACAGGATTTTTTCTTTATAGTCCATTTCATGAACATTATGAACAAAGTAAAGATCCTGATGCACATCGTACATCAATGTTAATTGCTTATTATTTTTCAATTCATATGGCTGTTGCCCTATTTATATTACTTGCACTAGCTGTACCAGCTTATTATATAAGTAAACGTCAACATCAAACAATAGATTTTGCTGAATATGGACAATTTTCAATGATTAATAATGATGAAGATGAAGAAATGGAAAAATTAAATGGTACAACAACAATACAATAAAAGAAAAGAACAAAAACAAAAACAAGAAACTTACTTTGATGAAAGAATTTTTTCCGTCCGAAATCGCACACATATTGGAAGTGGTAATATAGGAACCATAGAACCATTTCCACTATTATTATTATTATTCGATATAAGATTCATTGAATATGAAATAAAATTTATATCATCTAAAATTGAGATTAGTGAAATAGAAAAAAGAAAAGAAAAAAAATGGAATGAATAAAGCAGATCAAATAGAAAAAGAAAAATATGCACTGATCATTAGCAAAGAGAGAAAAAAAGCAACTTAAGCGAAAGGAATGTTTTGTTTTGTTTGATTGTTTTAATTACGAAGTAATTTTCGAATCCAATCTTCATAATTAATAAGGCCATTTTTATCTTCAAAACCAGAAAGTAATTGTTCAACTTCTTCATCTGATAAACGTTCACCAAGATTTGTTAATAAATGTCGAAGTTCAGCTGATGAAATACTGCCATTTTGTTCTTTATCAAATACTTTTAAACCTTAAAATAAATATTCAATTATATTTCATTTATAAACATTTATCTTTCTTTTTCTTCTTTTATAACCACATCGTACTTAATTGAACGAAAATATAATTTTGAAAATCTCATGAGATTAAATTATAGATCATGAAAAAGAAAAGTTGACGAAACCAATGTTGTCCTCACCGGTATTAAATATTATAGTTAAATATCCTATGACTGTAATCGAATTATCTTATAAAGCATAATCCATTATAACAAAATTCAAGAGACATGATCGAAAAAAAATAATGCTAATCGTCAAATCAATAATTAAAAAAACGAAGATTGAAGAATTTTTTTTTTAGATGTAATACAAATGAATACAGAAATAGTGTTTTCTAGAACGAAATCAATAGAAAAGAATCTACCAAAACTAAAAGAAAAATTGATCCAATGGTGGACTTCTAGGTAAGATCACTTTTTTTTTAAGTACGAATAATTTGTTGAAAACTTATTTCATCAAGAGATGATTGTCTTTTGAATAAACGAAATACGATGAAGGTTAAAGTACATGTAAACAAAGAATACTATCTATGCAATTATACCTATATAAACTTAAAGTATTCAATCATATTTGATATGATGTATTATCGATTGATGTTATCTATCTTAGTCCAATACGAACATAAACATATAGAGTGTAATCAATAAAGTTTTGATATCGATCAGCTATTTCGTTTAGAAGAATATTTACTAAAATATGCAACAGATTTTATATAAATTAAGTGAACTAATAGAAAATGATATCTATTTATCCTGATTACATATTTTTCATAAGCATATTTTATGAAGTCTGTCAGTATTTTCTTATACTCAATATGTTTATGGTTTTTGTTATATTCGACTGATTATCTACAGCGTAAATCAAGTGATCACATGTAATATGATTTACAGAGTTTGTACAGAACAGGAGAAGTATGAGATATATATAGAAGACTCTACGTCATTGTCTACCGAAACGAGAAAAAATTTATAACGCTTCTATAAAATATTTTTGCACATACTCACTATACCACTCATATATGGAGATAAGATAATTCTATGTCATTCGATTAATTTATATACAATCTATTAAATTTACGACTATCACTATCACACTTCTTATGTTTATGTTTACACATTAGATTAACAAAGACAATATCAATCATAAGTTCTGAAATACCAAACAAACTACTAAATTTTGCATCTTTTGATATATAGCAGTAGAAATATTTGCAAGAAGAATCATCAAGTAAAAAGTCGAGAAAAAAGCCGTCTCTGATAGGATTACGTGATTATTCTTATTATTTTTTTTTTGTTTCAATAGAACTTAGTCGTTTGTACTCTTCAATTTAGTAGTCACAACATTTTTTTTCAATATGCATAAAACAGAAAAAAATCTTGCCTTTCGTGATTGATCTACATAAGAAAAAACTTTCTGCAAGAACTTGCAAATCATAGCTAGACAATTGAGCAGACGTTCTTATTTTAAGTATGACTTTCTCTAGAAGAGAAAATCTGTACCAAATACTGATCGGAATGATCCAAAAAAAAAAAGAAAATAAAGTTCGGTTTAGTCCATTTTCATCGCAGCTATATTGAGTTTAATTCATTGATCATTACATATAAGTTTGAACTTAAAGTGAAAATATTTGCATTAAGTCCGTAGTGCTAGCCCTTCGATCCGAGTACTTATGTAAGGGATTGAAGAAGCTCAATACCTCACCATCAAGCATACTCACTAATCAAAAGCATTTTTCTGATATTTCTACTAATGGTTATATTCATTTTCGAAATGTCGGATAGGATCACCATTGTTTTAATTAATTTCTTTCTCTCCAAGGCAAGATATCTTTAGTAAAATTCTATCGATGAAACAGGATAATATCTCAAAATTTTAGTCTTCATAAAACTTAAGTGATTCATCTTTATTACATTTTCTAGTGGGACAGTTCAACCTTGTTTTCTCAGTAGACTGTGACAAGTATTTATGCTAATCTCCAGTTAGTACCGGTAACAGCATTTGGTCTCATATATCATTCAAAAATACTATTTATCACACCTAAACATCGTTTCAAAACAGAAAAAAGTAAGAAATCAATCTTCATAAACGGCATCGAAATGTTATTAAATGTATGCATTGGATTATATCCATATAATGACATTTTGATGCCATTTATGAGGGACAATATCTTACTCTTTTCTGCTTTAAAATGGGATCTAGATGTGATAAACAGTAATTTTGAGCTACAATAAGTAACTATTTTAAATTTCTATTTAATAGTTTATTTTAATTTATTAATTATATATAAAATCATACCTTCAATAAGTTCTTCTTCGGTCATATTATTATCTTTTTTTTTCGCCAATGAATCATACAAAGGTAAAAATTCTTCAAATGATATTCGATCCGTTTTTAAATTTTGTATTGTACCTTTGATTTGTGCTTCAGTTGGATTTAATCCAAGGGCTCGAACAACTTCACCAAATAGATTTTTTGGAATTTTATCATCACCACGATCATCAAA
>CAJNOP010002091.1:0-20264 GCA_905250075.1 Rotaria sp. Silwood1 | reverse complement strand
TTTTATTGTCACCTAGTTGACAATACAATTTCAAAGTCAACTAGCTCTATCCTAGTTGACTCTTTAATTTTAATGTCGCCTAGTTGACAATAAAATTTTAAACTGAACTAGTTGCCTTTAAAAGGCAACTGAATTTTAATGTCAACTCCGACATATATATATACAAAAGTGGTGGAGAAGAAAGAACTCACTGGAACAATATAGAAAGAAGAACATACGAGAAATTATCAGAGAGTGATATCATGCACAATCGATGAAGAGAAATAAAACAGAGGGAGAAAAAAATGCACCTGAACAAACTAGAAGGATGACGTGTGCATTTTCAAAGATGTCAACAGAATGGAAGAAAACATACGTGAAATGTACCTATGTGTGATGCCACACTATAACTGTAGCAGAAGAAAGGAAAGAAGGCAAAATAATATACATGTATAAAATCATCTAATGTATCCCTATAGTGATAGGAACGTTTTTTACAAAGATTTTAAACGTTAGAAATTTTTCTCCGTAAAAGTCAGTTGTGGTATATTTATTATTCATTACTGATTATTAGAATAAAATAATTTGATTATAACCCAGATTATATAAAAAAAAGTCTCTGATAAATGCTTTCATCAAAACTGATGTCACATAGGAATCTATATGTTTCAAAATAACAGAAAATCACTGTGACCCCATATGGGATCACCCGCAGCCAAATGGTTAATCGAACTAATAATAAATTCGCACATTTAAAAAACATATAGGTTATGATTGAAACAAAACACCATCATAATCAGATTTGTCTTCCATTGATTAATATCTGTTATCAGAACGAACTTCGATGAGAAATAACATTTCCGATAGCTGTTTTAGAAGTTGAAAATCAATAGTTAGTTATTCTATTCTATAGAAGTTATGGTAAATCATTTGATCACTTACCATACTTATTGATTACAGGGAAAATGATTGCTTTCGACCAAAATACTATGCAAATGTATCGATAGATAAATTGTAAACAAGTTGATACAATTTTAGAGTCATTAATAATATTGAATACAAATACTAACAATTAATAATCAATTCACATATCTTACTGATTTAGAACAACAAAACTGAGAAGATTTAGAGCAAAATTAATGAACACTTGATCACGAGATGCCTCCTATAATTGAAGTCTGTATACGAAGTATGTCACTTATTTCCGCAAATTTTTTCTTATAGTTCTGATAATTATGGGATAATAAGACAATTATACTTCATCAAATAGAATTTGATTCAATTATTTTGCTCTTGCTGAATATAGGCTATTCTACAAACTTAAAGAATAAAAATTTTCATTCTAAATGATCCCACTATACTGTCAGCATCAAGTGCCTATGTAATCATTCGATGGTGTGGGCGTGCCTTTTAGTTAACCAAATTTGTTACTGAAATCATCAGATATACCATAGTAAAGGACGATTAATAATCGCAAAAGTTCAATTTACATAATATGTGGATTCCATGTTATATGTGGTAATCTTACTTGTAAATGGGAGCGTGAGACGGTATATGCGCCACGGTTCGCCACTTTCCTACTTTTCTCTTTCTTAGTTAACTCTTCGTCTCGATTGCCCATCTCTTACATGTATCTCTTTGTCTCTGCATCACATATAAGCTTATTTCAATGGGAAATAGGCCCATTCTGTATAAGCAAAGTAGGTAATAAAACATAATTTCTAAGAGTAGCAAAAGCCACTTGATTCAGTTTACCATTACACCGAGTACCTACAAGGTTTCAGTGACAAGAGAGAGATACACTTTCTTTTCTGAGAAACCATTATTATTTCTCGAGAGAACTTATCTCCTAATTTTGTTTTTATTTACTACACTGTCTTTTTATCTTTCCGGTACGCTTCGCACCTTTCACATTCCAGTTGCTACAGAGAGATGCACTTTCATATGCAAAACCATCATTATTTCTCGAACGCGCTTTCCGCCTGGTTTTCTCCTTTCATCAGTGTTTTAATTTTTCTCCTATACTAAACGCCTATGAAGCTTTCAGTTACTCAAGAAAAACACGTTCCCTTTTTCAACAAACATCATTAGTTCAGGGAGGTGTTTTTCTTCGATTTTTTTGCCTTCGCTGCCGTCTATTCATCTTTCTACCATGCAAAGCACGAACGAAGTTTCTATTTGCTACAAATAAGTTCATTCCATCTCGAACAACAATTATTATTTATCGAAGGCAATTTTCGACTAATTTCTTTTCATACTGACGTGCAGTTCCATCTCTGTGGATCGTTAACCACTTGGAAATTTTCTCTTCTTAAGGGCAGACTGATTTTCTTACTGAACAAACATTATTATTTATCGAAGGCGATTTTCGACTAATTTCTTTTTCTTGCTACTCTGCAGATACATCTTTGTGGGTCGGTGACCACTTGTTTAGCTCCTGCTGTTAAAGGCAGAATCATTTTCACTGTCAAGAAGTCGTGCTATCGGTTCATGCGCATTCAGACTTATTTCTTTTCATGTTAACGTGCAATTTTATCCTTGTGAATCGATAAGCACCTTTATGGTTTATTTGTTACGGGGAAAGCCATTTTCTTTTTGAAAGAGCATTATTACTTCTTCATACGACTTTCACACTAATTGTTTTCTTCCTCCACTATACTTTCATCTTTGTGGATCGTTAAGCATCTGTTTAGCTTCTATTGTTAGAGGAAGATTCATTTTCTTTCTCCCCCATTATAATTATTTATTGAACGCAATTTTCGACTGATCTTTTTTCTTGCTACTTTGCAATTCCACCTTACTCATTCAGTCACCACCAACTGTATAACTTCTGTTGTTGGAGGCAGATTGACTTTCCTTCTCAAGAAGCATTATTATTCATTGTAGAAGATTTTCCACTGATCTTTTTTCTTGCTACTCTGCAGTTTCATCTTTGTCGATCAGTGACTACTTGTTTAGCTCCTGTTGTTCCAGGCATACTCATTTTCTCTCCAAAGAAGCATTGCCATTGATTCATGTGCTTTCACACTAGTTTCTTTTCATGCTAACGTCACGTTTGAGCGTTGTGAATCGACAAGCACAGGTAGGTTTTGAATTGTTACGAGGAAAATCATTTTCTTTTTTGTCAAAACATCATTATTTGTTGAAGAGTCTTTCCGTTAATTTTTCTCTTCTCCTCTTTACTTTCATCTTTGTGCATCGTTTAGCACCTGTTTAACTTCTGTTGTTAGAGGAAGACTTATTTTCTTTCTAAATAAGTATTATTATTGGTTGATCCGCTTTTCCACTAATCTATTTCGATGCTAACATGCAGCTTCATCTTTGTTAATTGATAAGCACCTGTATAGTTTCAGTTGTTAGAGGAACCCTCATTTTCTTTCTCTTCAAGCATCACTTTATGTTGAAGGAGATTTCCCAGCAATCTTTTCACTTTCTACTCTGCAGTTTCATCTTTGTGCATCGCGTTAAGCGCCTTTATAACTTGTCTTGTTACGGGATGATTGATTTTCTTTCCCTCCAAGCATCACTATATATGGAAGGCGGTTTCCCACGAATTTTTTTTACTTGCTACTCTGCAGTTTCATCTTCGTGGATCGGTGATCACTTGTTTAGCTCCTGTTGTTCCAGGCATACTCATTTTCTCTCTAAAGAAGCATTGCCATCGATTCCTGTGCTTTCACACTAGTTTCTTTTCATGCTAACGTCACGTTTGAGCGCTGTGAATCGACAAGCAAAGGTAGGTTTTGAATTGTTACGAGGAAAATCATTTTCTTTTTTGTCAAAACATCATTATTTGTTGAAGAGTCTTTCCGTTCATTTTTCTCTCCTCCTCTTTACTTTCATCTTTGTGCATCGTTTAGCACCTGTTCATCTTCTGTTGTTAGAGGAAGACGTTTTTTTCTCTCCAAGCATCATTATTGCTGGAGGCAATTTCCTACTATTTTTTTTTCTTGCTATTCTGCAGTTTTATCTTTTTGGAGCGATAGGCATATATACAGTATCTTTTGTGAGAGGCAGACTCTTTTTCTCTCTGAAGAAGCACTATTATTGGTCGATGGCGTTTTTTCTCTAATTTGTTTTCATCCTAACGCCCAGTTTCATCTTTGTGGATCGATACGCACCTGTATGATTTGAATCATTATGGAGATTGTCATTTTCTTTTTGAAAAAACATCATTATTTGTTGCAGAGACTTTCGACTAATTTTTCTCTTTCTGCTCTGTACTTTCATCTTTGCGGATCGTCAAGGGTGTGTATGGTTTTAGTTGTTAGAGGAAGACTCATTTTCTTTCTCTGCAAGCATTGTTATTTATTGGCGGCAATTTTCGTCTAAGTATTTGTTGCTACTCTGCAATTCCATCTTTCTGGATCAGTAAACATTAAAACACGGTTGTGTTGCTAGAGCCAAACTTATTTTCTTTCTCAAGAAACATGATTATTGGTTTTATGATGGTTTTTCACTTATTTCTTATCATGCCACCGTGGAGCTTCATTTTTGTGAATCGATAAGCACCTGTATGGTTTTAAGTGTTACGGAGAATGTCATTTTCTTGTTGAAAAAGCATTATGATTTTTTGAACATTCTTTTCCACTAATGATTTTCCTCGTTTTTTTTTACTTTCATCTTTGTGGATCGGCAAGCAACAATATGGTTTCTGTTGTTAGCAGCAGACCCATTTTCTTTCTTCAGCAGCATTATTTTTTATTGAAAAGACTTTTGCTTTAAATCTTTTCTTCGTAGTGTGTACTTTCATTTTTGTGGATGGTTAAGAACCTGTTTGGTCTCAGTCTGGAGGGTAAAGCTTACTTTTTTTCTCAAGAAGCGTCATTATTGCTTGAGTGGACTTTTTTTACCAATATTTTTTTGCTTGCTACTCTGTAGATCCTCCTTTGTGTTGTGGTAAGGACGTATAGAGATTTCAGATAGTACAAACATAGTCATGTTTTTGTTCAACAACCACAGCCATCTGTTAAATGCACTTTTTATTTGTTATTTTCCTGTTTTCTTTGTATGTTTTGATCGTTTTCCTAGGCTAAGCGTCTGTATAGATTTCCGTTGGTATGAGTCACTAAGCCGAGGATCACTTTACTGAGACGTGGGTTGGGGGTGTCGGTGAGGTGTTGATGTAGGACAGTATCGGGTATCGGTGTGGATCTGGGTGGGTGTACGCATTAATCTGAGTTACACCCAAACCCACACCTATACGTAAACTCACACCCACAACCATACCCTCACCAACATATTCTTTATCAGTTATAATTTGTACATGTTCTTGTGTTTATTTTAGTAAACCTGATTCTTTTAAAATCATAAGATCATGTACCCTCCATAGATAACATGTGGATACATGTAGTATTCGATGATTAAATTGACAAGCTACTTGTACTTTGAATGTGTAGTTTGTCGGACCTTTTGCATGATAATATGCTTTACAGAGTTCAGAATCTTCAGGTTCATGAGTTGCAATAAAAGTCGAATGAACTATTAACTTGTAATATTGTTGATGTCCATGAATTGTAGTTTCATCTTCCATATTATCAAGCAATAAAGCCAATTTCGGATAAATACTGGATTAGAAAATATCTATGGTTGCTGTTAAAAAAATTCACTTATGATCCACCGAAATTCAACTCTGTTGCTATATAACGTTCAGAATGATAATGTTTCAAATACTTTTGTACTTGTTTTTGTTGTTTTCTATTCGAACAATATTCTACCAGCGATTTTTCACAAAAATTGTGTCAGTGTTGTACTTGTTCAATACCATGTCCTGTGTGATGTACACCGGACTCATTACTAAGATTCCACTCAGACTACAGACACTGTCCTAATAATAGAAATTTACATCCGAACTGCATGATGAATACTACTTACCATCATGCAAAATTTGAAGTTCTTGCATGCTTTCGTTTTACCTCTTTTCCTTTAGCTCTTGTCTTTCTTGTTCAAGTTCTAGTGCACAATAATTACATCTTTGACGATGTCGAGAATAGTTACTGTGCAAACCAGATTTTTGAGAAGCAACACATTTTCAGACCAACATTGTTTTGCAATTGGTGTAATTTCTATGACATTCATTTATAGAAACTTCAGATTAAGAACGGTTTCATTCAACTTGCGAAGAAGAAGATTGCATTATGAGAAATAGATGATTATATCGCTCTACTGGAAATATTTCAAAATGAACAAACAAAGAAAAAAGAGAAAGAAGATCATTAGAGAATATTCAACAAGTAAAATATGTTATTCTTCACGAATCTCTTTCACAGTGATTTGTGCATATTGAAGATGTCTATATTTGACTGTAGATATATTGTTTCTCTTTTTTGTTGATGCAGAATTCAAATGCATCGTTGACTACTAAGTCTCTTTATTCGAAAATTTATGTAGCCGATAAACATGATAGTCTATTTCACGAAAAACTATTGTGAAAATGCTTGAGTATTTTGATTTTGAAAAGATATATAACCCGGTAAACGATAAATCAATAGCACTACATAAGTAGGATAACTTTTAAAAAATCTTATTATTTTGAAGTAGTATAGAAGTTCAATGACATACAGAAAGTTGGCGCTTCCGGCCAGACTGGCCAACCCCATATATATATATTATGGATGCACCAGTCCCAGTTCTAACTGTTGAACTGGGTCCCAGTCCAACTGAGTACTCAGTCCTTCGATATTTAGTTCTTTAGTCGAGTAGTATTTTCTTTTCTAGTATATTGCCATACAGTGATTTTTTAGGTTGTTGAAGTAGTGAAATAAGTTATGATACTAAATTCATTGGCTAATCATATATTTCTATATATCAATCTTTATAATTTAGAGTGCCATAAATGAATTTCATGTTTTCTGAGTATTGATATGCCTACGGTGGAGATGTGCATGAGTGGATGTGGTTGTGGGTGTTGTTTGGATGGATATGGGTGTGATTGTTGTTTCGATTCGGGAATAGTTAGAATGGCAATAACGACACCCATACCAACGTCAAACCAACCCCCACACCCAGTTACTGACACTGGTGCACATCTAATATATATATCTGTTTATGAATGTAGGAATGGATATTAATTCAAATGTAACTATATTAAATGGATCTGCATCAACATCCCATATAGATGTTAAATTAGGTCAATATATTTGTTTAATATTATTAAGTACATTACTTATACCATCAATATTATTTGCTTTATATATTTTTTATTTGATATTTCAATTATACAATTTGAGAAGTCGTCTTACAAATCATATTATTATTGGTATATTTATAATTAGTTTCATTCAGGTAAGCCAAACTTGTATTTTATTCAAAACTCTTGATTGTGTTAAAGTTTAAGTTGAAAAGTGGAAATAAAAGATTTTCTTTTATTTCAAGTTATGCTTATCAGAATGATATAATTTATGAAAAACAGTTGCCGACAATATTCCTATCGATAATATCTTTGTAATTAAGTGACGTACTTCATCAAATGAATGGCGATTAAAAAAGCATTTAAAATTATATTTATTGCCTAAAAATAAAGGTTTTTGGGTGTGAGTGTGAGGGTGTGGGGTGTCGGTGTGGGTGCGAGTGTGTGGGATGGAGTTGTGGGTGTGTGGAGTGTGGATGTGGGTGGTAGTGGGTGTGAATGTCGTTGAAAATGTGAGTGTTATAGAACTAAACTCCAGTGCACGCCCACACTCACAGACCCACAAATCCACACCCTCAAGGTATCACATAGATTAACGATCACAGAATAGTGGCGGAGTCATGGGGTTGGATGGCACTCAGTCTCCCGTCGAGAACCTTTTGAGTCCCTTCTCCCAACGATGAATTTTTGAAGCATATATTTTATTCTCAAAGTGGGGCTCATATGTCTTGTAGAAGGAGTGAGCTTTTCCTTTCCCTCTTACCCAAATCAGTCCCATCTAGCCTGAAATATTGACTATGCCACTATCGTCGACAACTGAAAGAAACACCAAGAGAAACAGTTAACAGACCAGAGCTTAAAAAACACTCGTACTGATATCGACACTGTGAGTCAGCCTGTTTACTTAAGAATCTTTGTAAATGTTGACATTTTGTTTTCGTTTTTTTTTCTATAGACTTTCTTCTAAATTTTTCTACGCGGCTGAAACCGAATTTCTCAGAATTATTTTAATTTGAGAATTTAGAAAATGTAAAAGATAGTTTTCTGTTTAAATTGAAACATATTATTAGTAAATAGTGTTGGTATCATTCAATTGAATAATAAATAAAAAGAAATAATTGAGAAAGAGAGAGAATTAAAGTTCAGATTTTCATTTCTAAAATAAACACTAAATAGATGATAAATAAATAAATAAATAAGTCCCATAGGATTATCTTCCGTCGGGATCATTATATGAAAGTAAATGATCTTTCCATCCTTTTCTATTCTGAGCTAGATGGAAAAGATCTTGTACATTGCAGTCGCACCAATATGTGATATCATCTAACCATTCTGTAGCAGGACGACCAACTCGAGATTTTCCATCCGTTCTAGAGAATACCACTTGCTATACTAGCCTGCTCTCATCCATTCTACTAATGTGTCCAAATAATTGTAGATTTCTCTTCTTTATCGCATCCACAATAATATTGACTTTCATCTTTGGTTTTGCCGTCTTGAAGTTTTTTTACAGATAGCGGTATCTGCAACCCTTCTATCTAACGTTCCTCCTTTTTCCGGACTGGTGACCAACACAGAAATCTTAGGATTACGATCCCCATGGTGGAATATGCTGGCTAAGGCTTATGAAAACTTAGCTCTGGTGAACCTTGCTTCGGGCGGCCTTTACTCACCGTATCATCTTGCCGTCATTGGATTTCTGTGGCATTTTATAGATGTTTTGGTGCCACCCAAAACTCCACCACAGCCTGTTAGCTAGATAGCTGAATTGTCCGGGACTGCTTATTTGATCAATTGCTTGATCTTATTCGCAGCTAACCATCATACTGATAGCCATTCCACTATCCGCAATCTGTGCACCAGCTTGGTAGTATTCTGCTTGCCCCAAGAAATAGATAAGATATTCCAATTTATAACTACAACTAAAACAAAAATATGTAAATAATAAATAAAATTTCTAATTTCAGACAACATGTGAAATGCCATTTTTACTGAAATATCTTAGTTCGGGTCGTGTGTCATTTGAGTCTTATGGCTTTTGTAAATTTTGGATATCATTCAATTACAGTTTGAATACAGCTATCTTATTTCTTAATTCTCATTTATCTATTGAAAGATATTTATTGATATTTCATCAAAGATTTTTAAATCGGTAAATTTATTTGATTTGATTTTTGTTAAATTGATTTAAAAAAAAATTTTTTGAATATAGTCATAAGATATCGGTTCATTATGTTCCAATGATAGTATTAACATTGACAGCAGTTGTTTATTCATGTGCAGCAGTTATATTTGCTCCATGTGAGGAAGTATTCGATTATACAATACAAATATGTGGTGGCTCATGTTATCAATTGTTGCCTGCAAATGGAACATTTGATCTTATTTTTACAGTAATTATTCCATTATCTATTATAGTTGGGTTCAATGCTATTCTTATGATTAGAGTTATTAAACAAAAGCGTCGAATGTTACTAAATGTTTGGAAAAAAAATCTTAAAATGCTAATACAATTACTATCAGTATCAATGTTACATGTTGCTGGTTGGATGCCATTTATTATTGCTTTCTCAATTGTTATGACAAATAATCCTCCACCCGAAATTGCGCTTGAATTACAATCAAGTTGGATTCTGATTAATGTAATGTATATTGGTGTAGTTGCCAATCCTTTCGTTTGTATGTTTGCTGTACCGGAAATAAAAGAGAATATTATTTTATTTATTGATCGGAAAAAAAGACGAAAACAACGACAAATCAATACTATTACTAATAATTAAACTCATAGATCATCAATTAACAAAAATTAAATCTATTAAAGATTTTAAAATAATTATATTTTTAATAATAAACTATATATGAATATCTAGATGTTGTATCGAATTACTATATTTACCTAATCATTATTTATGCATGAAGGGTGTGGGTGTGGGATGTGGGTGAGTGTGGGTGTGGGTGTGGGATGTGGGTGAGTGATCGTGGAATATATACGGTTTCCACCGACACCCACACCCACACCCACACCCACACCCACACCCACACCCACATCCACACCCACACCCACCCAAACATACCTACTGTGAAGTGAGATAACAACAAACTATAGTGGAGAACCATATTACACTGTTATTCAGCCGCAGAAAATCACAACATTCACATAAAATTTCTATTCCACACTCTGCAAGCATACGGCATACTTCCACGACCCTCACCCACACCACATCCGTCAAACCTCACAATTCACAGGAAACAACGTCGTCTCCTTCGACCTTGCCTCAAACAGTACACAACGACATGCTGTTCACCTGGATCATAAAAATTCCTCTATCTAGAACATCCACCAGTGCACCTACACTGCTCATTCTCCTTACGCAAAGAATTAGGCTAGATATGCCGTTCGTTCAGTATGTTTGTGTAGCTGATCTATTGGTATCCGTTTCTACTTTTGTTGGACATGAATCGAGATAAAGATATTTTTGGGTTGGATAAGTCTCTGCAGAAGTTCGAGTAACTTTTAGAAATCTAATGAGGTGTAAGCCCGTTGGTATCAACGTACACTTGGAGCGTGGACAATGTTGTGTAGTCGGTAGGTTTTATGGGAACAAATAAAGAAGATTAATAGTATTATATTAGCCTAATATGAAATGGTATGGGTTTGATTGATAAGGTATGATTGTACGTACTGGTACGGATTTTCAGTATGGTTTGTCTTGTCTGAAGTTGTTTGTTTGATCTTTTTGCTTCATATGAGGCTTGTGACGCTCAGTTTGAATATGGAGATGAAAACAGAACGTGATTATGTAATATTTCTGAAATAGGTATCAAGAATCGGAAATGTAAATTAGTTTGTAGAAAAGATAAAAAGCACAAAGGGAGGATTCCTTTCGTTAGCTTGCAGTGCCAGTTGGTTTTCATGTGTAATGGTTGGGGGCATGGTTGGTTTATGATAATCTGTTTGATTGGGACTCATTCGGAAATGCAGTTGGGAAAAAATTGAATTTTATGCATATGTGTATAATGCACGAAAACAAGAAGCGCAAGCAACAGAAATGACTGAAAATACTTAAGTAGTGCCTAAGGCTGTTTCCATATGATATGATTATCTTACTGAAGATATGGAAGAAAGTCATCAACATAAAGAAAATTTTGTTTCACTGAAACAGGGTTGAAATCAGAGTTGCTATGCAATTCGTTCTATTGAATTCAAATAGATTGTTTATTAACTTGGTACAATGAGATAATAGTTGATTAACTTTATATGTTTTGATCTCGTTAATAATGGCATGTAACCATTCAGAGAAGAGTCGAATGAGATAAGAGATTTTTGGCAGGTACAGTTTTTATCATGGGAAAAATTCTGATGGTGTTAGGGTTCTGACGACACTCGTTACATTGTACATAGACTTATGACAATATCGATATCGTTCGCCATTCAATAAAAATTCATTCAAAAAACAGAAGTACATATAATTTGAGCAAAAGAAAACTCCCAAAAAAATGTGCCACACAACTAAATGCAAGTATAAAACATGTACAGGAACATGCGATCGATGTTCTCTTGAATGTATATTACACTTATCTGATGTGTTCATCTATTATAAAAACTGATATCTTAGTTATTTGGAAGAAAAGCTTCTTGAATTAAATGGTTTCGAATTATCAAGAGCACTTAATAATTCCACTAAAACCTTATTTAAACAGAATAAGTATGCAACATTGTTGGATCACTCCGTAAACAGATCTGTACAATTATTAAATTGTATATTTTCTTATAGAAGAATGGGGGTGGGTGTGGGTGTGGATGTGGGCGGAGAGAAGAATTATATATACACTTACACCTACCCACATCCACACTCACACCCCAAATGGGAATTCCCATGAAAATAGTATAAAGAATGATATAAAGCGTCCAAGTATTCAAATAACAGAAGGAAAGGATCATAGTACTGTTTAGTATTTTAAGCCACTAGCAATTACATGTTTCGTAAGATAATTTATCAAGTAATTTGTTATTCTTTTCTTTCTGATCGTTGTAATATCTATCCGATCAGTTATTATTCACATGAAAAAATTACTATAAAACGTAAATAAAAAAGAGTGAATTTGCAGCGTTTCGATTCAGTCCTTTTACCACTCATCAGTGTCACTTATAATTGCATGAAAAACTTTTTCGTTTTTCTTTATCAATCATCAAAAAGATACCTTTTCATAATACTGACTAAATATATCCTCAAACGAAATCATTATCACTTGAAATTTCGAATTCGAAAGGAGAACATAGGAGGGTGTGGGTCTGGATGTGGATATGAGTATCATTTTCTTCATATACACAGCCACACTCACCCACACCCTAGATTATGAATGTATCTATTCTTTCAGATAGATTAACATTATTGACTATTTTCTTGCAAAACCTAATGTTTGGTTAAAACAGAGAAAAATCAGGTGAAGTGAGATGTTAAATATAATAGTTTTTTTCTGTCCTGTTGATAAATAAAATTATCAGTTAACAGTCTTTAATTTTCATACAATGCATACAGAAAATCAATTTCAATATCATCCGTATATAATAACGTTTGATCAAGTTTAAATATAACTGAGAACGTAAATCGATATCTACGATTACATACACATTGTTATTAGAAATATTTTTCATCAGTGTATAAAAATTTTATTCATGCCTATTTTAATTCTTTAGTTGATCAAATAATAGAGGTATCGCTTAAAATTTTATTTATTTTAACAAGATGTTCTATTAATTTATTTTGAAAGATTAGATAACAATAAGAAAAAAAAGCGATAAACTCCAATTCTTGTCATAAAAGGAAGGGTATTGATCGATTGTTTTCGTATGATTTTATAATTGAATTAGCAGTCGTACGAAATGGATGGTCTTACGCTATTTATTTACACGTAAATTCTGTACTGATCTATGAGTCTAACGTAAGTTCAGTTTTCTGCATCTAAAAATACTGTTTTCAATAGATCTTTCTTCTTGAATCTAATGATGAAAAAAAAGTTGTTAATTGATAATTGATAATCAATACTAAAATTAAGTTCTAACATTTCTTGATTGACATCTGTTTTGTTTAATAATCAACATCGGACTTAGTTAGACGTACTTGGAATACTTAGTTATAGCATTTAGTTTCTTTTCGATTGAAACGTTAGTATATAGGTTTTTTCTTCTTTTAATTGAGTTTCACTGAATTTGATCCGGCGTATTTTTTTACGATTCCCATAACGTAGGTAGAAATAAAAATGTCGAATTGCAAATATTCCAAAAGTAAAGTTGCTCAAAGATATAATCTGTAAACATTATTCATAAAGAGGTCATCGCAAGTTGATTTGAATTCCACTGTGTTTGATTAAACGTCTTACGAGCTCATTGCAGCACTTCTCATTCGGTATAGCATAGTAAATGGTGCTCCAGAATAAATGGCCGCTTTTCGTTTCCTATTTATTTATCATTTATTTTATCGTATTAAAAAAACAGAATATAACGAAAGATGCAACGTTACAAGCTCTACAATGTACATAAAATCACTTTTCTTGCAATTACAACTTTTGCTTTCAAAGTAGTTAAGACTTTGAGTGGTCAGATTTCGATGCTGCGAAAAAGTCGTTGGTCAATAAATAATCAAAATTTTTTTCGCTTATTTCCCATTTCGCATGTTTTATTTTAAAAAAAAGGAAAATGTATTAAAAGATGCATCTTGACAAGTTCTACAGGTTACATAAGACTTTTTTATTTATAGTTGTACTTTTTTATTTTTAAAGTTTGATAATCGATGGAATTTCGACCTTGTGGAAACGATATATTTGTATATAAAATATATTCGTTTTTTCCTTATTTCATCTTTTTATCATCTAAGATCTCTTATTTAAAAATAAAATAAAATATTCCATTAGATTCAACATGAAAAACTTTACACTTTTCATATTAAAACTTACTGTATTTGATTTCAAAAAACGCAAGATTCACTGCTACCATTTTTCGCACTTCTGGAATTCGACTGGTCGGAAGTTCGTCTGTTTCTGAAAACAAAAAGTACAATTTAAGGAAAAGTAGTCTTATGCAGTTTATAGAGCTTTTCACACTGTATTTTTTGCTATACATTGTTTGTTTAATAATATAAAATAAATGAGATGCGAAATACGGCCATTTATTCTGGGGTAGCCGTTAGTTTTCAAAGAAGAAATTGTTTACCTTTTAATTCGTATTGTTGAATGTGCAGAATGCCTATTTTAACATCAAACAAAGACATTAACAGATTATATCGGTAATTTGCAGTATATTATTGTCATACTTTGATTCTTCTTGTTGAACTTATGTGCAGCGCAAGTTTCATCTTTTAGTAGAAGCTATTAAATTTAGAATGAAACTATATCCACTTTCAAATTATAGTTTCAAGCTCGGGCAGTTAAACTTTTCATAACTATTTTATCAAAGACATGATTAAAAGTAAGTTAATTGATAGGAAAATCAACTCTTCGTTTGAGTTCGTATCAAAGAAAAAAAGAAAATTTACAAAAATTTTCTGCGAAATTTCATAAGTTTTTTAGTAAAAGTTTGAAATAAACTGATCGAAAAATATCTAGTGGAACAGATAAACAAATGATCTATGAATCTATATAAAAATGAAAAATTTCAATTGGTCAACAAATAATAATCATCAAAAAAATGATCTAAAATTTCCTGTGGTTAAAAAAATATTTTTGGTAACTGTTCGAGATTTATCAGATTTTTGAACAAGATATAAATAAAAATAAAATATAATTATAATTATAATTCGATAGAAAAAATGGATTGCGAAAATGATTCTTTTTTCGCTCCTTCTGGTTCACATCTCTACCGAAACACCACACCATCAGTTTAAAAATTTTGGCCGTCTCTTATTGAGAATCATGAGCAGAACAATGTCAATGTTTTTAGAAGCAATTCTATGTATTATTTTGGTGGCATTTCACTCTTTAGTAAAGCACTACTTAAATTTAGGGAAAGAAATCGCTTCTCCTTGCTACTACGGAGCACCGCCTATACTTAATCAGTATCACTTCATGATAGTAACTGCTAACAGTTCGATATGGTGTGAATAAACAGTGATCATTTATTACAAAAACAATGAAGTCATGAACAGCTATCATGGATGCAATGAAATCATACAAAAAAATAGTTTAACTCTCTGTTGTCTATCATCAATTTGATACTTGAAGAATATTCGAGAATTAGCTAGTATGAGTACATCAATGCTTTATTCGTTTAATGGTAAAGCAAAAATTCAAGTGGCAAAACAAGAATCCATAAACGAGTATTTCATATAAAAAATTCGATTTGAAATGTCACTAAACTTCAATAAATCGCTTAATACACACATCATCGCTCATTTACTAGTGATTCGAATCGATTAATTTTTACTATTCGTTCCAAAAGATCTAAATCTTCTTCATTTTATTTATGCAAAAAAAATAACAATTACTTAAATGAACTGTTCGAGTCAAAGCGAGTTTTCAACTTCTACACTATCCTAGACTTCCTGTCATATTAGTGTGCACAATATTCATGCCATCACAAACAGTTTCAAGAGTAATAATGAATGTGTTGCATTTGACATCTTCTTCGTAATAGATTCTGACTTGTAGTACCATCTATCTATAGTCGTTCTGTTTTCGATAGAAAAACGATATAAAGGGTGGTCGAAAAGTTTTTGAACAAAACGTTTAAAGCAGAATCATATATATAAAACTTATCGGAACAACTTTTATTTGTACTGATTACATAGCTTGTTGTACCCTCTATCTATGCTATCAATTTGAGATTTTTCGATCAATCGATTGTTGTGAACATGATTGATCTTCATAAAGGTATTTTTTTATTCTTGGACAAAAAAAAACAAAGGTACATAATAAATGGCTGCAGTTTACATCGCATAATGTTTATGTCTAAATCTGTTTTATAAGAAAAAAAAATCTACTACAAGATGCAACGCGATAAGCTCTAAAATCTACAACACAGCTTATTTTAATTATGTGCTTTTTCTTTGCAAAAAAAAATACGAAATTCCACGTAACCAATCTTCGACTGTAAGAGAAGATCATCTTTTGCTACACGAGTTATTTCTTTTCATAGTGTCGAAAAGTGGTTGCATAGAATTTTGCGTTTTTCTTTGCAAAGAAAAAGCACGTAATTAAAATAAGCTATGTGCTGTAGATTTTAGAGCTTATCGCGCTGCAACTTGTAGTAGATTTTGTTTTTCCTTATAAAACAGATTTAGACATAAACATTATGCGATGTAAACTGCAGCCATTTATTATGTACCTTTGTTTTTTTTGTCCAAGAATAAAAAAATACCTTTATGAAGATCAATCATGTTCACAACAATCGATTGATCGAAAAATCTCAAATTGATAGCATAGATAGAAGGTACGACAAGCTATGTAATCAGTAAAAATAAAAGTTGTTCCGATAAGTTTTATATATGTGGTTCAGCTTTAAGCGTTTTGTCCAAAAACTTTTCGACTATCCGTTATTATTTAAAGATATTGAATTAAGAATAAAAGAAACATGATAATGTTCGAAACAACACATAGATGAAATAGAATAGAAGATGAAGAAGAATACTTGTGCCCTGCGGCTATCTTCCAGTATGAAGTGCAGCCTGATGACACTTTCAAAAGCTCGATATTTTTCTTGCAACTATTACTAGTTGTAGCTGTGGATGACATCAAGGTTCGGATATAATATTTTGTGAATATGAATGGAACATCTTAAACCATTTAGCCGTAATGGCTCGTGAATAGAATAATCAATGTTTTATATAAATCTTCATTTTGTCCTTGTTACATGCTAAGATAATATATGATTATGATACACTATTTTAAATGTTATAAAATCGATATAGACAGATTTCTGTTTTGTAAATATTAGAAATAGTAGAATACATATAGTATTTAATTATGGTTTTGACAGTTTATTTTGCATTTTCAATAAGAGCACCTTTTTTTTTTCTTTAGCATAATATTAAAATACGCACTGACATTATCAACTAAACACACTCACTACTTTTGCTTGTTTGGTATTAAAGACATTTGTGCACAAATTAATCATATATTGTACAACTAGATTGTTCGATTATCTTTTCACTTTCAAACTATTAAATCAATCATTAAAGTATTTCTTTACGTTCTTTAATTTACGACATTAATGTCGAATGCATCACTTCCTAATCTGATTACTACTTTCAATGAAGTTCTATGGTCTTTCAATTATATTGTATTACCTATTTGTTTTATATTGGGAAATATTGGTAATTGTTTAAACTTATTAATATTTTCTCAACGTTCATCACGTACAAATTCATGTTTACTCTATTTCTTATCATCATCAATTGTTAATATATTCATATTAAATTTTGGTCTTCTTCTTCGTATTCTTCGTGGAATATGGAATATTGATCCAGCTTTGAAATCTTTATGGTTTTGTCGTTGGCGTACTTATTTAACTAGTACTTTTTTTCTAGTTTATCGTTTGTCCATTTTACTGGCATGTATTGATCGAATGTGTGCTAGTTCAAGAAATGCATGGATACGTATGAAGAGTCAACCACGAGTGGCATATTATTTGATTGCTTTTATTTGGATTCTATGTTTTGTCTATTTTATACCTGCTTTAGTGTATCATACTTTAATCTATGGTCAATGTTTAGCACCACCAGCTTCTATCTATGCAACCTATTTAACAATATCAACACTTGTTCAAGGATTATTAATTCCATCGATTATGATTTTATGTGGTCTTATTACTTTTACTCATTTAAAATCAATGCAAAAACGAATTATACCAATGAATAATAATGTACATGATGAACGTAAAGTTGTTAGTCAATATATTATTATGTTATTTATTCAGGTAGCTACTGATTGTTTATGCAATTTATTGTATTCAATTTATCTTATCTGTAATCTTTTCTTTTTCACACCCCAAAATACTCAAATTGCAGCAATAAGTTCATTTTTGATCAATATGTCATTCACATTACCGTATTTAAACTATAGTAGTGGTTTTTATTTACATACACTTTCTAGTCCAGCATTTCGACGAAAATTGCTTAAACTTTTGACACGAATAAGATGGTTTCAACAATGTATTCGTCTTTATGATGACAGACATTATACTCATACAATACCTCTAGTGACAATGCGTATTGGAAATACAACAGCTTTGAGTCGTCCAACAATATAAATCGAAATATGATCTAGAGTTTGTTCGGACTAATACATAACTTTGTTTTTAACAATATTTATGGTAAATATTAAATTGAGAGAAAAAATCATGAAGAATCGCACCTATTCGGACATAGAACTAAAGAAATATAATATTTTCTAAAGTCAAGGTATTTATAAATAAAATGATTGACAATTCTCATTGTTGTCCAAATATCAAACGAGATCGATATGCTTTGATACTCGTTTAATTATTTCAAGAAGTCTGATGTCTAGTGCGACTTTCTAACAGCATGATGACGACTACAATATTTAATGCATTGATTTATTATTTCAATTTCATGTCAAGAATATTTTTAATTAAAAATTTTATGAATAAGAAAAAAAGAGACATGTAAACGATACTGTCATCAACAAGAAAATGTTTCTGACACGTCAAATTGATATTTTTTTGTTTATTTCTAGTCTAAAATTTCTTTTCATCATTTCATCTATCTTTTACTTTGATGGTTAAGTCCAGCGAGTTTGATACATCGCTCATATTGTCAAGTGTAGCTATTATATAACAATTAAGATTAAAGATTTGAAATATCTGTTTAATCCTATATAAATTTTTATAAGATCGCAATTTTCGATTGACGGCTTTGAGAAAAACTGATTCTTGCATGTGATGAACTTGCAATAGTTGATTTTCAATAGAAAATTCTCAAATACTACTAAAGATGTACTATTATAATTATATGATTTCTGTGCAGAAGATGGCAACAGGATTTGTTTCTCATGATGAGAATATGATGAATAATCAAATAAAAGTTTCATTTTATTTATTTATTTTCCATTCTAGTTATTTTTATTAATTTCGAATATTTGATATCTTCTTCAATGTTCAATAAAGATTATCAAGTATTTATTATTACTTCCATTTTATCATCATAAGAGAACAGTTGTTTTTCTCTTTATAACTATTGATAAAGATAATAAAACTCTATGGCGACCAAGTGAATTAGAAAACATTTCTAATGAAGAATTTTTAAGTTATTTTTCAAAACTATCATCTAGTAAAGAATTACAATTACAGAAGTCATCTGATTGACAAATGTCTTCTGTTTTTTTTTTCTTATTGTCATAGTGCTTAATTTTGATTATAGATAATAATCATTATCTATTCGATGCAGATAGAAATATTGTAAAAACAATTATTTTAATATATTCGCATTAGAGTTATTTGCATCTATTTTTACTGTTGATCTTGAAAATAATAGATGAATGTGTAAAATATATTTCCTTTTTATATCTTCATAATGAGGGTGAGTACTTCATAGTACTTAATTTATTAACAAAATACTGAACCAAGAAAATTCTGCATTCGATGATAAAATGAATGGTGGTAGAAAACTATCCTCTGTTTTTTTTTCTCTAATAACAAATTAAAAAGATTATCAAAAATAGAAATTTTAGTTTAATTTGTCCCATGAGTTTATTTGTTGAAATAATAGCGGATATTAAATTCGTATAAAAATTTGAATGACTAAGTGCGCCTTTGTGCTGGACCAAAAGTTGACATTCAAGTAAGACTGAAATCTTTCTGTATGTATGATACGATATATTTTCTGAATTCAGTGAGTAAACTTACATTTCGATTCAAATTCAAATTACTAATCTCTTCGTTTAATAGTTATATCAGAAAACAAAGCCAGTTGAAGATATTATTGAACTTTATCATGCCCATCAACATTATTTTCATGAAAACTATATAGAAGAATTTAAGCAAAAAAAAACAAATGATAATCTCATTCATACACTTATTTCCCGATATATATTACGCGGCTGTGAAGTGTAGGTATTGGTGTTCATATTATTCTCTTTCTGATACCCACATTGATACTCTTTTTTACTTGGTGATCCCCTTCGAGAGTAGTATCATTCGACGGAG
>CAJNOP010002090.1:4845-20266 GCA_905250075.1 Rotaria sp. Silwood1 | reverse complement strand
TTTGTGTACATAGAATTTTATCCAAAATCAAGCTTCAATTTTTTTAATTAAATTTTAAAATAGGCTTTAAATTGATATCTCTATTTTATTTTTGAGAAAATCATTGTATTATGAAAAAAGATTCTTATGAGTCTAAACAAAAGTTTTTTTTAAGGCGATTAATTGTATAACATTTTAAACTAAATTACTTAATTCAATCAATGTATTCTCTACAATACATGTGCGACGAATTGTTTTGCGACGAATTGTCGTGCGACGAATTGATCATACGACGAATTGTTCGCGACGAATTGTACGCGACGAATTGTCGTGCGACGAATTGTACTAGTGCCAGAGTCGAAGAGCATTTTAAAAATTAGATAAAGCATGACAGAGAGAAAACGAATTGTAATCATTGGGAAAAAAAGATTTCATCTCATCTCATGGACTATATCCATTAATTTGAAATACAGAGTCGGTTTCAGTTATATTTAGCAATGCATGAATATGCAGTGAACTTTTGAATGTGCATTAGAGACCGAAACAAATTGAACAATTGATCATTCGATTCGATTCTGTAGAACGTGTCATATGTTAGGTGGATCTTCATAAGAGCACTTCAATTCTGTTGTGCCACGTTTCTCTTTATTCACAGTTTTCGTTGTATACGCGACTGAGTCTAGTGAATATTGAGTTTACTCGGCAGCCTTTTTTCAAAACAACTGCGATTAACATCTAGCTCGAAAGAAAACACATTTATGTTTCTCTCTATCATGTTTCTAATGGCTAACCTTGCGAAATTGAAGACTGATCATTTAGCTGTGACGGAGTAATCGCTAGATCTTCAAGAGTGCTTTCGCCATTGAATTGAATGAATATGCCACTAATGATCAGTAATGCAATTGTGTATGAAAATTAATTTTCACAACTTGTAGCACCGCTGACTCAGTTGCCTCAAAAAAAATACTAATAAACACAGAATGCATATTGGCAGAATGCCCTTGGTACAGCTAATTATTTTGGAGGCTATGCCTGCTTGTATCAAACATTTGAGATTTCTTTCTTAAGAGAAGAATGTCAATATTCAAACTGTCTGACGACCAGAGGGATGAGAGAGAGAAAGCTTGTAACAATTTATCTCTGCATTATTCTTTGGTTCTGTCCAGTATCTCTGTAAAGCCATTTCACTCACACTGCTGATATGATGGCAGAGTATTCTAATGGTCTAAGACTAGCACAGTGGCATGTGGGCAATTTATGTGATACGTTGAAATCACAAACTTCATACTTCGAATAACGATCTTGTACTGCAACGGCAGTCAGTACATTTAAATCTTTTACTTGTATTTAAAATATAACAGGAGCGATGAATTTGAGCAGAACAGTTTCGATGGATTCGGTTTAACTCAATGCGATTTGATTTGATTCAGCCGAATCAAATCGAGTAGAATTGTCAAAAATTTTACTTGGTTTTCGTTCTCCGATGAATACAGAGGTTTTCCATCAAAAAAGCAGTTTTGAAAGAAAAAAAATCCTTTTTCACGCCATTTGAGATCGGTGCTCTACTTTGAAGCACTGCTTAGGTTCTATATCAGACATAAACCTATATTCTTTGATTACACAAATTTTCTTTGATAATTAATAGCAATGGACACAACAACTACAAGTACAATTCCAACTACAACAACTACTCAGCAACTATGTAAGCATTAAATTAACGCTTGTTGATCTTGGCAAATACTAATTTTTACTCAAATAGATGTAGTTCTCTTGTATGGAATATTACTCTACAGCTAGTTCAAGGTAACATTGATAAGATCAGCAATCTTATATTATGAGCGATTAAGTCGTTATCATAAGAAAAAAATCAATCAATAGTAATCCCCATGTTGACTATTTTTCGTCACTATTGAATTTTACTTCGTTCTGTTGACATCTACTAAACGAAATCCATATCCTTTCTCTTCGTTTGATACTATTATATATGTTGCCTTTCAACCAGAGATGCTGTATTTCAATTTAATAAAACATTTAACTTCAGATACTATAAAAATGCACTGTATTCTAAAGATCTCCTCCCTCTCTTCCCAGTCTGAATTCAGATCGAATGACTTGAAAAATCCTTCAACAATTGACCTTATTGAAGTGTAATTGTGGAATTTAGTTAGAATATATTTTTGATATTCAATACATTTTTTTGATAGTTATTTTGATCAGGTCAATTTATTTGTAATACATTTGTTTCTTGTATGATGATAAATCGATTATTTGTGGTACATTTGTTTTTTTTACCGAGCTAAACCGATTTATTTGTGATATATTTTTGATTCCAGTTATTTTTAGTATTTATCGTGAAACTTGGTTGGAAGCTCTTTTTCGTTTGAAATAGGATGAAACTATCATATCTTGATTTTTCACGAATAAAAGAAAACTTGATGAAAACTGATTTGAATTTTGACTTGACTTGAAAAACTTTAGGACATGACTTGACTTGACTTCGAAGTTTTTTGAATTAGCGATGACTTGATTTGACTTTTGTCGAAAAATCGCAGACTTGCCCATCTCTGGTAGTAGTACGTAATACACAAACTTTTTTATAGAAACTCAAGACTTTTACGCATGTAGAAACGTCATTTTTATATCATGAATAAAACAATGATGATGAAATACGTTGAATGGTATTTTGAGCAAACTGTCTAGCTATCACAGTTTCGAAGATAATTAAAAAGTGCGTCCAAAAAAAGTAACAATATTACGTTTGAATAAGACGTTTCACTCAAAACAAGATATTTTTTAGTTAAACAAAAAAAAATATAGAGACTTCTCTCAAATGATTCAAGGTATAAAAAACACATCTTTTTTTTTTTATTATTTTTGAAACTTCAGGTATGAGAAAATTTTTTGTAAGATCATATATTTTTATATTTTAATTTTTGAGGCTGAGAAAAGTAGGATTAAATCTTGAAGAATAAATTCTTTTCTTGTTAGCCTAATTTTAAAGCATAAGTCCAATAAAACAATGGCAAAATAGAAAATAAATGACAATAATTATCAAAATTCTACTTTTCTGTGTCGAAAAGTTGTTTACTAATGTTGACTTTTGAATTTGAAGCAACTGCAAGTTCTATAATTTTTTTTGTTTTTTTTATAATGGCATAGTCTTAAGAAATTCTTAGTGTAAGGTATAAATCATCTGTCAATAAGTTCAAACTTTAGTCTAGTTCAATTTATGAAACTGAAATTTTTTATTATTAATAAAGAAAACAACATGTTTTTCATTAGGATGAATTATCATTGAAAATTGCAGCCTCGAAAATGAACCTTGCTAAGTCCGAAATGTGAGCTAAGTGTAGATTTCTCTAAACGAATATTTTAGGTTTCTAAAAAGGATAATAACTTATAACTAAAAATATTCAGGATAATGCCGGGTTTTTTTTGTCTTGAACTCTTTGTCATGATATTCGGCTTGTCCGTAGATAACGCACTCACGTTTTGTCAACTTTCGATCCAATTTTCTTACTAACAACAAAGCGTAGAGTCCTCAAATTTGCAGTACATGTGTATATAATAAAACACTTCAAGATCTGTGAGTTTCATGCAAATTGATTTTGTGATTCACTTTTTATACTAAAAATACATGCTGGTAACGCACTCACAAAAAAGGCCTTCTGTCGTTTGGGTGATATGGGAACTTTCAAAATTTCTGTGAATTCTTGAATTTTAAATACATCGGCTAAACTGTAATTCATAGAGGATAGTTAGGCCTATTAATGCGAAAAAGTAGTTTAGAATTAGAAACTTGTAGTGTTGCTGAGAAGTTATACTATAAATATTTCGGTAATGCACTCACTACTTTTCATGTTCTGACCACATGTTCTCGAGGACTTAATGCTTTCTTTTCTACTTGTTAGAATATAGAAAGCTTATTATTCTTTCATTTTCGAAATTTTACATGTCTTCATGTTGACATATAAAGATAGATCACTGTGTCTCTCAGAGTTCAAGAGAAGGAGCAGTTAAAAAACGAATATCTTCCGCGTAGTTTGTCAGAACGCTGTGACGCATTTGTAAAGTATAAAGCGCAACTTCACATGTCATTCTTTTATTTGTCCAAGGATAACAATGAACTTTTTACCTTTAACTTTGAACCGAATTTCTCACAGGAATTAACAGGAACCTTGAGAATTTAGACTATCTATTAACTCCATAATGGGACTTAATTTGAACAGATTTCATATCCATTAATTTTATACTAGGTGTCCAAGAAGGGAAATCACATATTAGTACTGTATCGATACAAAGAAGTTTCTTCTCGGGTAGTATCAAATTGCCAAAGTTTCGGTGAACCCAAAAGCCAAAAAGATTTATAGTTAAGAACAACTTTACATCGATAGGTAGAGTCTATTTATGCCAGCAATTCTTTTTCAAAATAATGTTGTTTACATAACATAGTCGGAATATTGATGGAATGCACTCATTTGCTTGCGAATTCTCATCCTTAAATATCTAGTTAATCCTTATATCTCTGGAACAAATGGTTTTTTTTTCCTTTTCAAAGCGCGCATCACTGTCTTCAGCCTAACTATTCAAATACAATCCGTTAATACTTAGGCGCTTTTGGATAGTTTTACTATTAGTGCGTAACATATTTTTGTTAACATCCTAAAAGTTACTGATCACGTTTAAAATGAGAAACATGGTATACTGATGTGAAAGAGCGTCTATCCAAAAGTGACGATACTTGATCCAGTAGTTACTCTAAATTTCATATCCTATCTTCTATTATCCACCACATTTCTCATTGAATTTTGGAGGTTCTTCCTCCCATAAATACAATTATGGACAATATTTATCTTAAGGTTTTTACTTTTGTGTGACTGAAAAAGTAATTCAATCGTTATCAAATCTAATGAGAAAGAGGTATAATGGCTAATAACAGAGTATTATTAATTATAAGATCAAAAAAGCATTATATGCTAAAATGACGACTGCATCAGTGCGTTATGTACCATTTTTTTTCTTAATAGAAACGAATAACCGAAAAATAAGTCTACCATGGGACAGTCTATGGAAAGTTAACGAAGTATCTTGAGCGCTCTGAAAAAATAATGTGTCACTGCAACGTAAAATAAACTAAGAGCTCTTTTTAGTAACGCACTCACACGAGAATTTATCAAGTTTTAAGGTAACTACTACTACCACATTCTTCCAATAACCATGGATCAAATGAAAATTATGTCAAAAGAAAGTCTTTATTTCCTACACTCAGAATATGTGTTAACAGTTAGTTTTGATTTGCATTCTCATTTCTTTTCTATCGTTCCCTTCAAACTTACGGAAACGAACGAAAATTTTCGAACAATCATATCAAGCCTGTTTTGTACATAATTTTTCCACTCACTAGAAGAAAAGATAAAATAAAGTGTGTTTCCTAACACAGTAAGGTGTACCCTATAATATAATATTATCAGGTTCTACTTTAATCATTCTGGTTGACAGTTAGCCAGACAAACCATATTACTTTTGCTTTTTCTACATCTAAAAACATGTAGAAAAAAAACTACATATAAAAAATAAACGTATTATAACAATCGACTCTAGAAGAACTACATAATGACAAAAGCAAAATGAATTCTAATGAGCATGTGATTTTCCAGATCAATATGAAAAACCAAAAGAAAATAAAAAAAACAATAGAGAAATTTCAATTGTGTAGTCTGAAAAAATTTCTTTTTTTGTCTAGAATTTTTTCTTTAACATACATTGAACGAACATATAGAGAGAAAAAAAATTCCTAAGAAAAATAATGTGCAATAGTTTCAACTTCTGATATTCTTCTTCTTCTTTTTTTTTGTAAAATACATGTAGAAATATGAATTCTTTTATTCTTTTTTTTCTTAATCTACTGGGAAAATTCCGAGTTCGTTTGAACTTTAAAAAAAAAACAAAGCAGTATAGTAAATAATTGAATGTTCTCTAATGAAGTTATTAATATCCAATCATATACATAAAGAAAAGGTGATTCTATTAAAATCAATATGAATATAATGAAGACTTTTTTTCCTTTTCATTAATTCTTTTTAATTAGTTTATTTCTATTTTTCATGACTCTCTCTCACTCTGTCTATTAGTCGATAAAAGGATGTGAGATTCCCATGTTTTCTATATATATGCATATTCATAACTTACATCTTTCATAAGACTAAAAAAAAATTCATTATTTTTAACAGAATGACTACCGTGATCTCTGTATTTTTCTTTGCAAGCAAAAAAAAGAACTTTATTTATTTGTATATTAATGATATATAAATTAGGATAACTTACATTTCAATAGATTCATATAGTCTCTGAAGATATTTCAACTCTACGAAAAATCTTTTCTAAAGGCCACTAATTCAAATATAAGATCAAAGATAGTTGAGAAAAAACAAAACATTTTGTTTTTTCAACCATGTATCAGTAAATTAATATTATCTATGTAGTACCAGACAAAAAAAAGAAAGACATCTATCAACAGTTATTTTATGATAAATTAAGTAATAAAGAAAACCCAAAAGAAAAGAGAAGAAAACAAAATAAATAGTTTTTTGATAGTGCTACCTCCATTCTCATAAAGAAAAAATTGGAAACGAGCCAAAATCGAGAATAATGTTGATTTGACAAAAATTCAAATGAACTTTTCACTTTTTTCTCTCTCTATTCTCTCCCTCTCTCTTATTTTATCATTTTATTCTCTCCTTTCTCTCTATTTCAGTCTATCCATTAGGTGGAAGTTCCATTGACATTCATCCAAATGCTCGATGGCAACAAAATGGTATCACTGTAGCTGAAGGAAATCGAGAAGACAATGGAACCAATCAACTCTCAAGCCCTTGGGATTTGTATGTTGATGATGATCAAACAATCTATGTTGCTGATACGGCGAATCACCGTATTGTGGAATGGAAATGGGGTGCAACGAGTGGCCAAGTGGTTGCAGGTGGAAATGGACAAGGAAGTGGGGATCATCAGTTATCTAGCCCATTAGATATGATTGTCGACAAAGAGAGTGATAGTCTCATCATCTCCGATTATGCGAATAGAAGAGTGGTTCGATGGTCTCGTCGAAATGGAACAAGTGGAGAAACAATCATCTCTAACATCAATTGTTTGGGTTTGACAATGGATGAGAATGGATCTCTCTATGTCGTTGACACTGGAAAAGATGAAGTGAGACGATACTGAAGAGGAGAATCTCAAGGAATAGTGGTTGCAGGTGGCAATGGAGGAGAAAATCATCTCGATCAACTCTCTTCCCCACGATACGTATTTGTCGATCAGGATCATTCAGTATATGTGTCTGATTATGGAAATGATCGTGTGATGAAATAGATGGAAGGTGCAAAACAAGGCATTGTTGTGGCTGGTGGTCAAGGAAAAGGAGATGGTCTTACACAATTGTCATCTCCTCAAGGAGTCGTTGTCGATCCATTGGGCACTGTCTATGTGGCTGATTGGGGGAATGATCGAATCATGCGTTGGCCCCAAGGAGCCACACAGGGAAGTGTCATTGTTGGTGGAAACGGTAAAGGAGGACAATCAAACCAACTCAATTGGCCCATCGGTTTGTCATTCGATCGAGACGGCAATCTCTATGTCGTCGATTTGGGAAATGATCGAGTACAAAAATTCAATATCGAATCCAATAAGTAAAGGATTCCGAAATCAAAAAAAAATTCTTTTATATTGTCAACATTACAGTCATCCTACAGAAAGAAGTGACGCCGTAATTCTTGAAATTCTTTTCGAAAATTATAATAAAATGTACTCTAATTATAAACAAAATATATGTATTTGACCAAACCCAGTATGACCCCACGCCGTTTCTATGCAAGGATTCCAAAACCTTGACAAATTTAGATATATTCTATTCATTAAAAATAACTCAAAATCATTAAGAAACTTCGTATTTAGATGTTTCTGAGATTGCCTCACACTGGTCAACATCCAGAAAATCGTAGGTTCTGTGGAAATCCTTGGTTCTTGCATTGAAATCACCACTTTCAAAATGCATAAGAAACCTTCGAATTCTGGACACGATTGCTTCGAAAACAGTCTCCAACACCGAAAACGCCAACGAATTCTTAATTTTCTTGAAAATTCTAGTAATATTTACATACTATATCATAAACGAAATATCATCTGACTAAATCCACTATCATTCCACGCCGTTTCTGTGCAAGGATTTCGAAATCTTGGAAACCTTGAAAAATTTCGATATATCCCATTGACTGAAAATGAATCAAAGTGACCAAGGAACTTGGTTTTTTCAGGTTTCTGGTGATCTCTACAACACGCCAACATCCGTGAAAACAATAGTTCTCTGAAAATCCTTGATTTTAACATTAATGTTGCCAGAACAAAATGCAATTCAATCCTTCAAATTCTTGGAATCCTTAACTTTTCTGCGGTTCAACACTGTACCAAGTACGAAGGAACTCTTAGTATCCGTAGATCCCTCAATTACTTACCTTTCGGAGCAAGTTCAAATGTCCCAAATAAAAGAGGATCCTTGAAATGCTTGGATTCCTTAGTTCGGATATCATATTAGCATTAAATTAAAAATAATGCTAGAACTTCTCCATTGCCATTATCAGTCAATGCTAGTCCTTTAGTATTCGTGCTATCAGAGTTTAATTAATGCGGAGATATTACCATTAACTTCGTATTATTTTAATTCAATAATTGGTCGCCTCTAAAGTTTGTAGATATCAACAGAATAAATTGGCAGTGCATTTCTGGTGCCTCAGAAAACAACTGGATTGCTAGAGACCTCATCTGGAATCATTCCGGCATACCATGTGATCCATCTGGCAGGTGTGGGTGTGTGTGTGAAGATAAGAGCCACACTCATACCTGCACCCACACCCTCTTGTTAACGAAGAGGATCGATTTGGGTCTGGAGTAAGGGTGCAACAATTCTAGAATACATTTAAGATTTATGATCGATGACCTTGGAATTTGGTTTGGATTTGAATTTGGATCTTAGATTTGGATTTGAAGCATGGATTTGCTTTTCGACCAAATCCACACAAACAATTTGCAATTTGGCGACCATTATCAAAAGGCAAACTATTTATATTATTTTTGTCCAATACAAAATCCAAATAGGAAGGATTACGTGCCAAATTACAAAATCTTTTTCTTGTTACCAAATCCTTTGAGATGCCAGTCATTTGAAACCAAAACCAAATTCATACCCAAACAGAATTCAAATCTTGTCTCAAAACCAAACCAAATAATATCAAATCCCAGAACTTAAGATTTGCTACACTCCTAGTCTGAAGTGTCTCGGGATGAATATCGACGTGCGGATCTAAGTGTGGCTGTAGATATGGGCGTGGGCTGTAACTAGCGTGTTGCTGTTTAGTTTTGAGCATGGATGTGGATAAGAGCTAGGACTTTATTGCACCCACATCCTCATATGATATTTGTTAAAAAATTTTGTTACAAAAAAAATTGTTGCTACTTTAATTTTTTGTCTTTCTTTACCCTTTTCTGTTCATCTGATAGAGAGCACTCTAACAACATCCATCATTATTCATTATATTTTACTCTCAGGGTTGCCAGATCCTCCGAATTATTCAGAAAATTCCGAATTTTGGCGCTTTTCTCTAAACACTTTCCGACTTTGGAGGGTGTGGGTGTGAGTGTGGGTGTGGGTGGATGTGAGTGTGGGTAGGTGTGGGTGTGGGTAGGTGTGGGGTGTGAGTAGGTGTGGGGTGTGGGTAGGTGTGGGGTGTGCATGTGAAAGAAGAGAGAAACAACATTCATCCACATGCACACCCACACCTACCCACACCCACACGCCACACCCGCACCCACATCCACACCCACTCACAGCCACAGCCACATCCCACCCACAGCCACACCCGCACCCACACACCCACACCCCACTAGAGCCCGGCGTGACCGCCGTGAGTCGCGGTAGTCACGGTCACGGTCGTAACCGTGACTGGAAGTTAGTCACGAATAGTCACGAACACTAATATAGTCCCATTGTTTGTATTCAAATTCTGTTCTTCAATATAAAAAAATCTGCTTATTCTTTCTTTCGTTTCACGGGAGTATGTTCTTACCACATTTCACCAATAGAATTTCTATATGACCTTCGTCAACAATACATATCATTTACTGAAAGAGGCTGTTATAAACTAGAAAAAAATTTTCGTGACTCACGGTCACGATCACGGTCACGGCTCGTGTCCATCATGACCGTGACGTGACCGTGATCAAAAATGTTGGTCACGCCGGGCTCTACACCCCACTCACATCCACACCCACACCCCACTCACACCCACACCCACATCCCACCCACACCCACACCCACACCTATCTCGATCTACAGAAATGAACTATAGAAAAACAAACGAATCAAAGCTCATAGGATCACTTCATATATAGTCTATTGTCTCTCAGAAAAAAAATCGTTTCATTCAGTTATTCAGTGACAAATGCACTACTTGCTACCGACACCGATGAATAAAAGATAAGCAATGAAGAAAATAAAATAATGTTACTTAATTCTGAATTGGTATAAGATGCGAAGCAATTTAACAGTAATCGTATTTGGAACAACTGCTTCCTTCTTCGAAAACTAAAGAGATTAAAAAAGTGTCATAGTAATTTGCCCTTGAACAGATCTTTAGAAAATTCACCCAAAATGAGGCCAGGCACGTTTGAAATGGAATATTAGATTAAAAGAAATGATGTCGCTCGGAGAAGATAATTCGTATAAAAGTAGTGAGTATGCCTGTGGGTTCCAGTGATATCCACACCTTTATTATTTTGAATTTAAGTGTTTATATATTGTTAAAGAAATTTTTTCATTTTCCCTCATTTATTCATTTTCATTTCAATGTAATGAAAATAAATTCAATAAATTTATTTAAATTGAAGCTAAAATTTTTAATTTTTGTTAATAATACTTTTGCTAAAAGTCTTAAACTTTAAAATTTAAAATTAGTAATTGAATAATAAGGGCCTCTATCGCAGCAGTAAAAAGATTTTTTTTGTTAGGTGAAAGACGATAACCAACAGGAGAAAGCGTAAATGTTGCAATTGGGAAAAAGTAAAAAATAAAAATTCACTAAGAAGGCAATTTTGAGTATTAAAAAAGTTAAATACGTATTATCTGAATCGACAATAATGTCAACGTCGCAGTCGCCAGCAAAACATCTGTAAGTGATACTTCCTAATTTGAGACATTATGTTAATTGGAGTGAAGTAATCGTTTCGACAACAATCGACTTTGTCTATTTCCAGTACGTTGAATGTTTCTCGCAAAACAACAGTAAACGTTAATGATATTGCTACGACACAAAATTATGTAATAATACCACGATCCTATCAAGTAAAATCTCCTATGAAGAAAATAAATCATTCAAATTAGTTTATTTTCTGACAGACTGAATTAGTCGAACAAGCTAAAGATGAAAATTTGATCGTTTGTTTACCCACTGGTAGTGGAAAAACTTATATAGCTGTGATGCTCATTAAAGAAATGGCACGAGAGACGCGTAAGAGTATTAGCGATGGAGGAAAAAGAACTGTATTTCTCGTCAAAACAGGTTTGAATTTTTATTATATCAAATCATTATTATCGAAGTTTTTCCTCTTCAGTTGCACTTGTTCAACAACAAAGTGATTATATTCGTATACATACAGATTTGACTGTTGGCAATTATTATGGTGCATTAGGAGTAGATTCTTGGTCAAAAGAGCAATGGCTCGATGAATTTGAGAACCATCAAGTACTTGTATTTACTGCTCAGGTTTTTCTCAATCTAGTTGAACATAATTATTTCCGTAGGTCGTTGATTCTTAATCGATAATAAATTATAGTTTTATCTGCTTCAGCTTTGTACAATGTCAACTTATTAATTTTTGATGAATGCCAACATTCAACGGGAGGAAGTTGTTATCCTGCACTGATGAAAAGATACAATGAATGTCATGATCCACCCCGTATATTAGGCCTAACAGCATCAATCAGCGCAAAAAAACTCGCACCTCATCAACTGCCAAATGCTGTTCAACAGATTGAACAAACTTATAAGTAATTTGATAGATATTTTTCGAAATTGTATTTTATAAGATTCTTTTGGTTCCTTTTTGAGGGCTCGAGTTGCCAGTGGTTCAAATCGAGAAGAAAGTAACCGATATGGTACATCTGTTCGATTGGAACCGATCTGCTGTTTAACCTATCAAGATCAGATTCGAAACGATCAAGAAAGTATCAAAATTCCTTTTGAGGTAAATTACTTTTCTAATAGAATCGACCGTATTTGAAAGTGATATTTAGACAATTCAATCAATTGTAGATGATTTAAAATCGTACTTGAGCGAACAAAAAGCAGAGCGTGAAAAGATTGAACAAGATCTTGTAGAAGTTATCCTCATGACAGACTATTTAGGTGAAAATTTAACCGAATACAGTGCCCGTTCAGTGGACTACACGATATTTCTTCAATCAGAATACGTTAATCTACCTCGTCTGAAATATTATCTTGAAAATTTATTGTACACAGGTTATGAACTTGGTATCTATGGGTTTTTTCTAGCATGTAAAGCACTACAGAGAACATTGAAATCATCTCGAGCATTGGAATTAATAACCGATGAAAAAGGAAAAGCATTGTTCGATTCTTCGATGCAACGCATCGATTGTCTCACCGATGATATTCTTCAAAATTTGATTCATATAAACGAAAATAATGATGAGATTCTTTACAGTTCGAAAGTTCTACATGTGTTTCGCCGTATCAAACAAGATGTTGACAACAATAGTCTTGGTCGATGTATTGTTTTTATCCAACGCATTTACACAGCAATCATTTTGAATCAGCTATTGAATTGTCTGAGTGGAAGATTTCCAATAGACAATATGAAACGTTTGAAAATCGAATATCTTACGGGACACAGATCAAGTGTTGGTTCAACAGCAATGACAGCAAGATATCAAGTTTGAAAACTTGAATTTGATTTCTCATTAGAAAATCAAGCTTTCTTTTTTAGCGTCAAACTATAAAAGCATTTCGTGCGGGTGAAATAAATGTTTTAGTGGCTACGGCCGTAGTCGAAGAAGGTCTTGATATTCCAAAATGTAATCTTGTATTCCGTTTCAATAGACCACCAAATTTTTCTTCGTATATGCAATCGAAAGGACGTGCCAGGGCTAAACAAAATGCATCGTATGTAATTCTAATTGATAGACTCGACGAAGAAAGTGTGTTGAACGATGTGAACACGTACCAAAGCTATGAACAAATTGAAAAGGTCATTTTGCTCTCAGACTATTTCTCATCGACTCTATAGAATATTTTTTCGACATTATATTAGATGCTTCAAGAAGAGTTTTCTATCGATAATGATGATGATTTTAATACAGATGATTTGAATCAATTGGAACCTTATCGAACAGAGAATGGTGCAGTCATTAGTGCAATACGAGCTGCTCAGATCATCTATCAGTGAGTTCAGTTTATGCGATAAACTCAACAGTTTAGTATTTTGATTCCTGTAGATATTGTACAATAATTGGCAATGGTCGACTTTGTCCACCTAGAATTCTTTATCATAAAACTATTTTGAATACCTTTATAGGCGTCCTGTCAATGCCAGCAAACTGCCCAGTACGGGAGGATATTATAGTAAGTTCGCCCAAACTCAAATACAACAGATTTCATACTGATAAAGACTAGAGCTACCATCTGATAATGCATTTTAGTGTGAAAATAGAAGTAAAAAACTGGCCAAGTACCAATGCTGCTTGAAAATGGTCGAGTTGCTGCATCGAAACAGTAGGTTAAATTTGTCAAAAAATGTGCACATTTCTGTTTGTCAATGATCCATTTTAGAAGCATTAGATGATTCATGTCGTCCTTTTAGAAAGATTTCATTAATAGAAAAGGACGTTTTGATCGAACATGAATTGTTTAAATTGTGTGACGAGTTATTCGAAAAGAAACATAGCAATACTATAGAACAGTTTGAAAGACAGGTCAATTAGAAGACGTATGAAAATATGTGCATTAATAATCATAGATTTCTCTCATATGTAGATCAATATATTTCCTTGTCAGTCGAATGACTCTTCCGACATTTGGCATCTCTATAAAATCAATATTCGACAAGAAACAGACAAACTTGGATTTATCGTACCATTGAAACTAGTCGATGTAAATGACATAGATATCTGTTTCGAGTATTCAAATAGATTTAGATGTATTTATAGATACCACTTTTCTCTTTGTATGATGTTGGTGATGAAATATTAACCGTACATATAACCTATGTAAAAACAATCGAGTACCAGAAATACAAAAATGAACTTGAGTCATTCTGCAAATATTTATTCGAACATGTGTTTGATGGAATTATCAATGGTTCACAATCTATCCTCACTTTTAATATTGAACAATCATCCTTTAAATTACTTCCATGTTTATTGAAAAGTAAGACTACACAATCACATTTTCTATCAAGTAATTTGAGTTTTTCAGACTACCATGAGATTGATATTGAGAGAATGTTGTCGATCTGCAATCGATTGAATAAACCTATTGAACATTATTCTCAATTATCTGATAATGAACTCTATATCGCTTGGTATTTGTCTCACAAACCATTATATGTTGTTATGCCAGGTGATGTTTCATCAAAACGAACTTCGGATCCGTGGATATACAAACGAAAATTAGATACAATCAAAACCTATGCTGACTATTTTCAGGATAAAGTACCACAAATCTCTATCCAACATGATGCATTGATGGCAACAATGAAACCTGTTAGTAACCCTCGAATCAACTATCTTCAGCCAAGTTCAACTGAAAAGAAGGCAAAGGACGATTTGGTGTGTGACCGAGTGGTCTATCTTCCAATAGAACTTCTTCATTATGCTCCATTAAATCAAGCGGATATGAAATTGTTTTATAAATTACCAAGTATCCTCATACGGCTCACTCAGCTATATTGGACTGAACAGTTACGACAATTGTTTGCTTCGAAACTTCAAATCTATTCGGTATGAAAAAATCTTGATCGACTTGCTTCTCTTTGAACGAATCATATTCCATTTTAGATTATGGATATGAAGTACACGGGAAAGATTATAAATTTTGATGATTGTCTTAAGAATATCGATCCAAAATCAACTACAACACCCTATACTGTAAGTATTCAACAAGATGCTAGTCCTAGAGAACTGAAGATATACGAATTGAGTTTTTCAGACTCGAAGATCTATACTACCCTTGACGACATTTTTGTATGATTCGTTAACCGCAAATAATCAATCCTTAAATGAACAACCGTTCGCGGATATACTCTTCCAAGCAATAACACGACGCTCTTGTGGTGAAAGAATGGATCATGAAAACAATTCGTATATCTTCAGTTC
>CAJNOP010002089.1:1019-15981 GCA_905250075.1 Rotaria sp. Silwood1 | reverse complement strand
AGGGGACTAAGGGGACTAAGGGGACTAAGGGGACTAAGGGGACTAAGGGGACTATTCAGTGAGGAAGCGTGTTTCCCCACCTAACACATCTTTTATTTCAGCGTCGCGGCGCGAAGCGCCCCCCGAAGAGCCGCGACCCATGCACGTCTCTGTGTACACCATTATTCTTACCCTTAGGCCGGTTAGTTAGTCCCCTTAGTCCTCTTAGTTAGTCACCTTAGTCCCCTTAGTCTCCTCAGTTCCTCTGTCTTGGTAAAAATGGGCTGTTATTTTTTTTTCAAAATTCAATTTGAATTAAAAAAACCCATAGACTCCAATTTTTTTTCAATTCTTCTATCGTTTCAAAACACACTATTGTCTTTCCTTGAACATAGCTGGCTTTTATTATGCCTTTGAAATCTGCAGAGATACGAAGATTTGATATGGGAAGCACATCTTGGTGAAATCTCAATGGTATTTTTATGACAAGTATGTAAGGTTTTAAGGCACGAATCACTTCAATCGTTTAAAGTTGTGAAGATTATTGGCGAGATGTTTCTAATCTGCTTGTCTTTGCAGTTTTTCAAGACATTCCAATAGCTATCTATGTACAACAAATAGTTCCGGTGTCCGTCCGAATCATATTAGAACGGATACAAATCACCAAGGGTTTCTTATAACTATCGAATAATCAGGACCGATTTCAGTAGCATATCAGTTGCTATCCTTTTCATTAAATCCCCTAATAGCCACAAGCGGCCTATATTAACGAGAAAAAAGTCACTAACTTCATCACTATTTTCATAAAATTCGCAAAATTTGCCAATATTCACTTTAATTTTCTTGTTTCCTTAAATTTAGACACAATATAAAGCTCCCATAAACTATACTTAATTACTGTTATCATTTAAAAATAAAAAAATCTTTTGAATACTGATAGAGTAAAAAGACTTACGAGAAATACTGCAATATCCAAAGACTTACGTCTGCTTCTTGTATTAATGCAATGTATATTATAATAACGAATACAACACGTTGGTAATGTATTGATTTCGTTTAAAAAAGAAAATGAAAGCATTATATTACTTCTATACATATCGAAAAAAATATTTGGCTTGCGTGCAATCAACCGTAGACGTGGGATAAAGCATGATCATATATTATTGACACATACTGGGTTTTTTCCCGCAAAAATGTTGTTATTCCTTTGCTTGTTCTTTCACTTATCGATTAAGCTTGAATAATGAAGAGAGATAAAGTTAATCGATGGTTGGAAAAATATGCATACTGTCATGGTTTTTTTTTTATTTTTCTTCCTATCGTTGCGCAGGATAGGTAAAATATACAGGCTTTACAAGCAATATTACACTGATTTATATCATCGATCCTGTTAAAACCGAGATCAACGGTCCCTTCTGCCTATAACAGAAGATATTGGTTTCTACTGCCATTTTTGGAAACATTTCTTGTCTATACACATATTCCTCCTGAAAAATCGACATTTGGATGAAGTCTCATCATTGGGATCATTTCTGATCCTCAAAGTAACTGGGAAGTCACTTTTGACGGTTGCCTTGGATACCATTGTCGTGTGTATCCTTACTTTGATTCAGATTTCTTTTCCGGTCGTTATTTTCCTTTAAGTTGCAGTTCAAATCATCATTCTGTTATTTGTCTTGATGGGAAGTGAGCTTTCGACAAAACTTACATTCTCAAACGACAGAATAAGTTACATTATCTACTTCGAGCTTAATATCAAGATCTGTCAGATCGGTTCTATTTAATAATGGCTCTGTCAAGCCAAAATTCGCTACCAGTTATTACTCATTGTTCTATACCATTCCAAAGCTTTTCATGTAGCAGTACTCATCTATATAACACTTGCGTTCGATATTTGTCCTCAGTTGGCATCTTAGCTTTAGAGTATATTGCCAGTTCGGTCATATTCTTAATTAGGGTGGCAGCTTCGAACTAAAGTACAATACTCATTGCAGACGTACCTTGAGACCATTGCTTTCGGTAGACTTTGGTAATTGCACCCGATGGTTCATCGAATTTCTGTAAAAATCGTGTCAGACGATTACGATTCTTTTTTTTGGCACGAATTCTATTTTACAAGTGAACATTCATAACTGATAAACACCACTCAAGACCGTGCTTCGCTGACGGCTGAAGATCATCATGTATGCAAATTATCAAAAAGGATCCGTGTCATTACTCTTAGTTTCAGAGCGAAGAAAAGGAAAAAGTATCATGATAAATAGTGCCACTTTCCTGTTTCATTTATATTTTTTTGTCATAAGTTAACTAAGACATGCATTTTTGTACTGAAAATTTGATCACTATCTTATCTTTTTTGCATTATTTTCTCTTAAATTTTTTAACTAAATCTGGTTTTGTGCCCAATAAAGAGACAATATTTTATTTCCAATTTTTTTTTATAGACATTTTTATTATTTCCAAGGTCAAGCCCAATGAAGATTGCTATGGTCTTCTTTAATTTCATGCAGAGAAAACGAAAATTAAAATGAAAAAAAACAGTTGTAGAATTTTTCTTTTCACAAATAACTGTAAAAGTATATAAAGAAAACAAGTGCTAAAGTTTGTCAGCGCAGCCCCTTTCGAGCTGAAATATGGAACTCACGTATGTGCTTTCGAGTTGTTATCCTAATGCATTATTTCTAAACTGAAAAATAGTTTTCTTTTCGAATAATTACGAATGCATTTGAAAATTGTATAGGATCTGAATTATGTACGGTTGTTGAGGTCTGGAATAGTGGCCTGTCTGTAATGGGGTGGGAGGAGGAGAGCCGGAAAACCTTGGCCTTAAAACTTACACTGACTATTTTCTTCGAAAATATACGTGAGCTCCACAATAAAATAAACGTTCCAGGGAAGATATCGATTAATGTGTTATATGAATGATATTTTTGAAAATAGGTGTATGAAAAAAAACTTCAACATCAAAAACAAAAACTTTTAAAACGGACTAAGATACAACAAGAGTGTTCCGTTTCCTGCAGTGTAATGAGTGATACTATTTTTGACGACAATGCGCAATATTTTGTTTGTTTGTGATAAAAGAATAATTAACAAAACTTCAGTTCTTTCTCGTTTGCAAGCAAAGTCAAATTCAACTTGGAATCCATGAATCAATAGTCATATACACGATAATTTAGTAATTAAGTTTTAAAAGGCAAAAGAAATATTTACTAACTTGAACAAGACACGATAAACAAACTCTAGACCTTGTCTGTCACGATCCGCGGAGAGGAAAAGAAGGTAGATCCAAATTTCTATCACTAAAGAATTCAACATTCATTTCAGATCTTATTTGACAAAATTGATTCTTCTATGAGGAAGCTTCAAGCTTTTAAGAAAGTCCCTGAGATGATCGAGCACCGTGGCAGATATCGAACTACTGGATAAAATCTTGATTTTTTTATGTTCTCATTTTGTTCAGCATGCTCTAAAACCTTTAAATCCAAAATTTTAGAGCATTTGGTTGAGCCATTGAAAAGTTAGTTCGATTGCACCTGTCGGGGGAGGGGTGAGCCCTGGTTGAGGAAAACCATAAAAAATCCTGCATAGAAAGTTAAGATTCTTTTTGATGACAATAATTTCATGAAAGTTTTCGTGTAATATAGCAAAAGATACAGCTTCGAACGCTGAACAAAATCATCTTTTAATATGTTAGGTTTCCATGGACTAATCGAGAGTTATCTATGAAATACTACCTGACTCACTATTTTCGAGTGCAAAAATGAGTCGGTTTTTGTGCAATATATTACACTGTATCAGCTCCCATTTAGTTATTTTAAGAGATCCCACGCTGAATCGTTTACATGTTGTACAACTCTTTTTCCTCTACAAAACGATTGTAAAAAAATTAAAAAATTTTGAATGTTGTCCAAAAATGGCTTACAAGGTTGATCAACTAGACAGTGTCGATGAGGAAAAATTATTATGAATATTTTTCTGGGAAAAAAACAAAAGCTTAAGAAAACTATGATGTATCTAAAGTATTTTTCACACAAGTACGATATATTTCAATAAGCAAATCGTCTACATAAACTGTTGAATTATCATTTATCGTAATTTACGAAGGTAAAATGGGTTAGCATTAGCTGATCTTATAGAAGCATCATGTTATGTAAAAGAGCTGAAAACACTTTACAAGTCGATTAACGTTCAATTATACTTCAGTGGAAGTTAAAGTATTGTTTAAGTAGTTGTATACTTACTTTATACAACATGCAGGATTGTTGGTCACGTTTAAGGGAACCTTATTCGTGTTTCTCTTCTTCGGCACATAGAGCCCATAATGCCTGAAGAGGAGGGACATTATTCGGAAAACACATGTTCCTTTATTGTTTATGAGGGGTACTTGGAAAAACCGCACTCATGCAAACAATATAATTCTTTATCAATGGTCATTATTCAGAAAACCCGTGCTCATTGGTATGTTCACGCGAGCATAACTCGGTAAAACCGTACCCATCCGTTTATTTAGAATGACTTAGCTCTAATCCGATAAACCTGGTTCTGTTTTATATTTGATTTGATTTTCCTTAATGTCAAAGGAGCGGTTGTAGCTGGGAATACATCTAAAGAGATGATTCAACTGCCATTTTAGCATTCATACTAAAGCTTTCTAGCATTTTGATCTCTTATAGAACAATTTCAATATCTTGCAAATCTTGGTCTAATGTTTCAAGTTCAAAGTCAACTTCCTCGTTCTCAATATCATTACCAGTATTTTTGACGGGTTTATCTTCGATGACAACTTTACTATCTGATAAATTCTGAGTAGCAATCATCTGTCGTTCGCGTTTTAGTTGACAGAAAAATGAACAAACCTCATTTTCATTTTAAACTTCGATAGCCGAAAAGTAAAGCTTGCCGTTTTCTTTCAAGGTCTCCCTATCTAATACAAACTGTTTCGGTTTCTAACGTTTCATACCGGAAACGCCTTCATCAAATTTTTGTTAAGGTACCTACGCTGTTTATCTGGAAAATGTATGTTCAGTCTACGTATGGGCAAAGCCCAACCTTAAGGAAGAGAATTCATTTCGTGTGTGAGTGTATGGAGATGGATGCGTGTGGCTGTGGGTGTCTGTGCATGATGAGAGCATCCACACGAACACCCAAACCTACACCTGCATCTCACGCCCAAACCCACCGGCGTCTGTTTTGTTCTAAATTGACAAAAGCTTCTTGCCCCTTAAATTGTCGCAAAACAAATCATTTTAAAATATTTAAAATACTTCTAATGGAACTTGACGAGGCATCCACAGCCGACGGCCATTATGATCGAATTAAGGCTATTTGTGGACAAATCAGGCTCGTAAGTTTTCGCAAAAGAGGTTTCGATTTATATGGTCTCAGCAATTTAGATGGATTCGCTTTTAACACCGATACGATTTGCACGCGTTACTCATTTCAACCTAGTTATTCATAAGGTAGACCAAGAAGTCAAATCATATCTTCAGCGGACATCTTTAGGCGTTCAAAATATGGTTCCAATTGACGTCATTGCAGATGGCAATTGTCTCTATAACTCTATCGTATGTTTGACTGATAATACAGTTTTGATATCTTGCGAACCGAGAGGTAGGTACTTCCAACTTTACTATCCAGTTCTGTTAATACAATCTTTCTAGTTCAAAATGTAACAGAACTCGTAAAAAATGAAACTCTCTACAGCAATCGCCTTGCACATATTGTTGGACCACTCAATGAGGTGATAAAAATATCACCCATAATTTTTCATTCTCGGAACTTTATGAAATCGCAGCCTTGAGCAATGTCCTCCAATGCAATATACGAGTTATATATCCTAGAATTGATTATCGACCTGATCTAGACATCATGAATAGTACGTTTGAGCATGCTCAATCCAGTATTTCATCTAAAACAATTTATATATCCTGGTCACATACTCAAAGTGAAAGAGACACAAGTAAAAGTAATGTTGGTAATTGGACACCTAATAATTCCGTACCACTTTTACTTCCGTCAAGTGAGTCTCAGAATCAAAATAACCTGACTGAAGCGAAAGCCATTGGTTCAGGCTTGGGGAGTTTAATATTTTAGTACAGAGCTGTTTACATAAAAAACGCACTTTCACTTACAGACGCACAGTGGGGAGCCAGGCGGACATATGCGAAAATTTTCTTTCCCAGAATCTAACCGTTTGCGTAGACACATGCATATCTAATCTATCATTTCCTAAAATAGCGGTTCTCCAAGTTTTATAGAGTCCAAGAAAAGAGCCAGCCAAGGCTTGGGCCCAGAAATCAGCATAAATAAAGAAAGTCAAACCGCTCGGCAATATAACACAATATTCCACAAGCAAACAATATCGCAAAAAACTTGTTCACCTATGGACTTTATGATAAAAAGAAATTATTGTAATCTAATTTAAAATAGAGTAGAAAACCAGGAGCCTCTATGCCGAAAACCTACCCGAAAACCTACCGTTCCGTATATTAAAAACCCTACAAAGGGGTAACGTCCGATCGAGCTGAAATTTTTACCAGATACTCCTGCCTATGTATCCTAATTATGGTAGTAGCGTGAACTCGTAAAACTTTTCCTAGGCTATTCTACAGGATTCCCAAAAACTCATGCTTTTTGGTCGAAAATCCGATTTTATGCTTCCATATAACGTTTTAAAGAAAAATTAAGGTGATATTTGGAATCAGCTCGTCGAGCTGCATCAGACCATATATAAAAAGAGCCATTTTTGTCGAAGTCATTTTTGGCAAAAATTTGGCCGAAACTAGCTGGTATGACCGGAAATTCAGTTTTAGGCATTCATATTACATTTTGAAGAAAAGCTAAGGTGATATTCGGAATCAGCGCATCAAACTACATCGAATGATATGTAGCTTAACATATTTTTCAAAAAAAAAGATTTTCGAAAAAAAAGGCTGAGGTCCCCCCGAGCCATATTTTTCGAAAAATTTTTTTTCTTAAAAAACCTATTATTTTCTTAAAAACGATTTTCGGAGCGATATACTGTCATTTATAGTCAAATGAAAGCCATTCCTAAGCAAAAAAACCGCATGTCCGCCTGCTTATGCGAAAGCTCCCCACTGTGAGACGCCAACTAATTTGACAACGAAGAACAACGTACTAACTCAAATTCGCATTTCTGAATTTAATGCGGAGAATGAAAAAATTCAACAATTTCAAACATCATCGACTTATTCCACGGTAAGTCAGGAGATTGCAACAACTTCTCGAACTAAACGAAGACTACAAGCAAGTGAGACTCACACGAGCGCGAAGAACACGAATATTGACAAGAGACGATTCCAACCTTGTCAAACGATGGCTGTTAAACGAGCTCAAGCTACATTGGAGGAAGCTGAAAGACAGCGGATGCTTGCAAGGGAAAGAAGCGCTACCAGAAGAGCTGTCTTTACACCCGAACAACCTGAACGAGAGCGTAAACTTGCACGAGAAAGAAGTGCAACTAGAAGAGCTGCTTTAACATCAGAACAGGTTGAACATGAACGTACCGTGGCTTGAGACAGAAGTGCAGCTAGAAGAGCTGCTTTAACAGTGCAAGAAATCGAAGAACAGCAAGAGCTAACTCGTGAAAAATTTGCAGCATGGAGGGCTACTTTTACATCGAAAGAAATCCAGCTACAACGAACACTTGCTGTCGAACGAAGTATGAATAAGCGAGCTACTGCATCATCAAAAGAAGCTGAATAACAGTGTATGGTAGCTTGCAAACGAAGTACCGCAAGACAAGCTGCTTACACATCTCATGAACTCGAAGGGCAGCGTGCATCTGCTCGTCAAAGAAAGTGGCTTCGATAAAGTAACAAGCACCAACATGAAAGTAACGACTTTGAATGGCCAAAACCTATTGATATTGAACGTAAGAAAAACTGTTTAAAGCACTTTATTCAACATATGTCGATGAGTTCTCTGCAAGTAGGTGTTTGCGGTATTTGTAATGTTCGTTGCTACAAACGTGATTTCTACCATATACCGTTCAGTAAAATACCGTCTATTGAATTACTGAAAGTACCCGACGATTTTTATGAGATAATTTCGGGAATGCAGGAAACGTACCAATTCCAGTCACATGATAAGCTTAACATGAGTGGTGATCTTGCCAAGGCGTTGATTCAGAAAGAAAGAGCAGCAGGTTAGTCTCGCTAATACGTAAAATAATACAGTAAATAATTTTTTTAATTATAGATACGCATGCTCAATCAACAATGAATAAACAGGCGTTTACTTATGTAAACGGTATCGTTTTTTATGAAGCAGGATTGCATAAAACTGTTGAGAGAAAAAAACGATATTCGATACACTGCGATATTTGTTCGGAGTGTTGGTCGTCTCTAATAAAAGGAAAAGTACCGAAATTTTCGCCTGCCAACAAAATATGGGCTGGAGATGTCCCAGAAGAACTACAAGGACTAACAATTCATGAGGAAAAACTGATCTCTCTTTATCGGCACAATGGCTGCATTGTCAAGTTACATTCGTCTTTTCATTCGACAAGTACAGTTCAGTAAGCTTTAAGGAGGAATTTCATAAGTTTTCCCCAAGAAGTTATTAACGTAGCTACTACCTTATCACTAGATTTACATGATCTATGTGATTCTCTAAAGATAATCTTTGTTGGATGTCGTCCTCATCAACGAAACCAATTAAAAAATGTTTTGACCGTTCGGAAAAAGAAAGTTTTCGAAGCACTTCAATGGCTTAGACAGAATAATGCTCTATATCGTAATGTTACAATTAATCAATCAATAATCAGCAAATTACCTGACGATGATGTACCGGAGTGTTTGTGGGCAACTATGGAAATTTCTACTAATGTAGAAGCAGCTGAAAATGAAAGAGCAAGTTACATTCCTGATCCGTTGACCAATGCATCTGAATTTAACAATAGAACAGCTATACCTATAATCTCAAGGTAAGACAAAGAGACATGTAGATATGCTTGCACTAATATTGTTTATGTTATAGTGCTGTGTTAGATGTCAATGGTACCAAAGTGTCGTCTGATGAAGTTGCTAAACATCTTTTAGAACGAATCAAAGCACAAGTGCCAGAAAAAACACACGGAAAAGACACCGAGCAAAACTCTAAACAAGACACTGTATACATAATTCCTCGTGGCAACAAACCGGCCAATGAATATTCTAATCCAAATCTTTTATTAGGAATCTTTCCCACCTTATTCCCATATGGATGTGGTGGGCTTGAGGATGGTTCTCGACCAATTCAAATCAATTTTCGTGAGCATCTCAGATATCTTCTTTCGTACGCAGATCGCCGCTTTGAAGAACACTACTCATTTATATTCCTTGTCTTCAATATTTTACAACGCCGAACAGCATGTTTCCACGCCCAATTAATGACAACAAGATCATGGTTTCAACAATCTGCACAAGTTCGTAACTCATTGAGTTCTGAAGATGCAGCAACAGCCCTTATTAATATCTCAAAAGCGCCTTATTCAAAAGTTACTGACGAGAGAATAAATACGTTGATGAAGCACATCAAAATTATTGGTGGTCACGTCATGGGTTCAGCTCATTCCCGATCAGCTCTTCGTACGAAAATTCATTCTTTATGTTTTTATCTTGGTCTTCCTAGCCTTTTCCTCATAATCAATCCGGCCGACATCAATAGTCCAGTGGCACTTTACTTTGGAGGTGTCGATCTCGATCTTGATAACGTTCTGCCAGAAGTCCTGCGTACAAGTTATGAGCGTGCTCAAATTGTCGCGACACACCCTGTTGCAACTGCAAAGTTCTTCAACTGTTTAATAAAAAGCATTTTGAAAAGCCTAGTGCTGGGCGGTGTATTTGGTCTTGCAAAAGCGTATTTCGGCACTGTAGAGAGTCAAGGAAGAGGATCGCTCCATTTACATCTCGTGATTTGGCTCAATCATGAATATACTCCAGCACAATTGAAAGAAAATATTCAAAATCAAGATTTTCGTGAAAATTTACTAAATTATTTAGAAGATATTAAAAAAGAAGCTTTAGATTCGTTTCGAGGTAATATATTTAGCATTGTTCGAATCTGTCATTTGAAGTTGTTACATTTGCCTACTTGATGCTGTTTTACACCGTAATAGTGCATCACTGCCTTACCTTGAACTTGAGCTTTCAGAACATTTTAAAAATTTTCATTAATCCAACGCATACTTCATTCCGATTACTTATTCTTACTATATATTTATGAGATTTATATTTTTTGTACTTTTGAATATCAATATTCTTTTTTAAGATGAAACCAACGACGGAGCAAGTACGACAAGCGATGATAGAACATTAATTGGTGAGCTTTGACGCTTTTAGTAGATCTTTAATTATAATTCTCACTTCATCTTAGGACAAATTGAATCGACAGCAAGTGAAGTTATACCACCATGTCTCCCGACACCAAATCCTGCATTGGAAGGCTTCGATCAAACGTTTCGCAAAGATGCAGTTCAATTGGTCGAAACCTGCAATATTCACAAGCATTTTGCAGCTTGCTATAAATATTCTAAAGGCAAAAATGAGAGTTCAAAAATTTGTCGAAGGCGCATGCCACGTGCACTAGTGAAGGTTTCTAATATTGATCCTACGGCGGGACAAATAACTATGCGTCGATCGCGCCCGTGGATCAATAACTTCAACGAATGGCTCTTAACTGCATGTCGATCAAACATGGACATTAAGTTCATCTGGAGTGGAAATGACGCTAAAGCATTAGTTTACTATATAACTGATTATGTAACAAAATCTACTCTGGCCTTCTATCATATGTTTGCGCTGGCACAACAAGGCATCAAATCTATCGAGCATGAACGAATTTCTAATAGCACAGATAATATTGTTGGCAAACCGCGCAAACTAGTGTTACGCTGCTTTAATATGATTGCTTCACAACAAGAAGTTTCAGGTGTTCAAGTTGCGTCATATCTAATGAACTATGGTGACCACTACACTACACATACGTTCAAAAATCTTTTTCTCATTTCAATCGAAAACTATCTACAAACAGAACTAAATAAAGCATGAATTAACGAAAAAGAAATTGTTGAAGAGAGAATAGATGGTAGAAATTTTTAAAATAATTCTATAGATTTTTAATATGTAGTTTTCTAGAGACTTCAACGTCTTTCTACGATGAACAAGGAGAAGATAAAAGCGAAATCGAAGAACAATTTTCATTAGAACCCACAAAAACCAACAACGGCGATCAGTATGTCTTGGTCAATACTCGTCTTGACTATCAGCATCGATCAAAGGATCTAAGTACATTGTGTTTATATGACTTTGTGAGCCATTTTCACAAGAAGGCTATCGATAAATCGGATCGTCATTTACTAAAAAATGTAACCGATCCTCAGGGCCAACAATTACCTACAGAAGGAACGAAAATGAATGAACGTCATACATTTGACAGCGTACATCCACAATCAACATCTCATCTCATAATTAAACGTTCCATTCCAGTAGTACCAGTTCTGACAGGTCCTCAAATACCTCGCCGCGAACGAGAAGAAACACATGAACGTTATTGTCGCGCGTTGTTAACATTATTCATGCCATGGCGATCAGTCCAGAACCTTTGTGCAACGAATGAGACATGGTCTGAAGCATTGGAAGCTCGAAGGCTGTTGATCTCTCCCAACTCGCTTAAGATTATAGAAAATATAGAACTTTTGCACGAATGCAAACACGATCGGGATGAACATCTTCATCAAGTTCTTTTAGAAGCCCAAAACGACAACAGCATTGACCCTATTTTGATGCCTAATTACTATGAAGGCGACGAAAATGCAGAAGAAGACGATCCTGAACAACTTTTGAAAATGCCCTCCATCGTAAATGAGATCACGACAAACACTTACTCTGCATTGGCAGCTACTCAAGAACAACGCTATGTTCATGATGCATTACAAGCAATTGATAATACAGATAGATTTGCATTACTAAATGGTGAGTTAATTACTATTATATTTCGAAAATATTTTGTTTTGATTTAGACAGCAGACACATTTGGCACCAAAATAATTATGGCACCATACACGACGTCCACACATTTGTCGTAGCTCGCAAGCATCATACGACCATGATTAAAGAGTGGAAACGTGATATTGAAGCCCGACGAGACGAAACAAGGAACTATTTAATTTCAGGTGAAGATACTCTGGAAGTACGAGATGATGAAACACAGATTGAAGTCGTAGGTGCTGAAATTCCAACAAGCCCAATTAAAACGAAAGCTACGAGAGTCCTACCTGTAACTGCAACCAATTTGGTTTTATTTTCCACAAAACAGAATATCGTCAAACAATTTACACTAAATACTCAGCAAAAATATGCTTTCATGATTATAACTAGTCACTTAGATGGCGAAAATCATGCTCATACCGGTATATTTTCTTGATTTTGCTATTGAAAATTTTGAATAGTCTTGATATTTAGATACTATCGATAATCAGTTATTAATGTGCATACCTGGTTGCGATGGCACTGGAAAATCTCAGTTAATTCGTGCAATTACCAAGTATTTCCAAGTAACTAAGAGGGGCAAGATGTTGCGTAAACTGGCGCCAACGTCTATAGCAGCAGCTGAGATTGACGGATTAACTATCCATTCATTTTTAGGTGAAAGTCGCAAAAGCACTAAAAAGAAAAATACCCGTACATTTAGACCTGGCGATATGAAATTAGAAAATGAATGGCGTCATGTGAAGTACTTGATAATCGATGAGATGAGGATGGTAGGACTTAGTCTCTTAGGTCGTCTGAATCGAATAGTGAAAACAGCCAAGCACGTAAATTCTGAGATACCTTTTGGTGGTGTCAATGTCATTTTCTTCGGCGACTACCTTCAATATTCTCCTGTTTTGGACAAGCCTCTCTACTATAGATGCTCATCTACACAGCAAATTACAGAATGTCAGATAGATATAATGTGTGCACAGAAGGTCATGTCTGAAGTAAACTGCGTTGTTGAATTAACTCAGCAAATGCGGACTGAAGACGTAAGATATTTGGAACTTTTAAATAGATTAAGAAATGGATACTCGACAATAGAAGATTACCCACTTTTGTGTACGAGAGTCATAGGAAATCCAACACTTCAAGTATCTCTACAACAAAAGCCATGGAACGAAGTATGCATACTCATTTTCTCTGTGTATCACATTACTTTTCTTTCAATAGGCTCCAATACTGGTTTTTCGGAATACGCTACGGACTCAAATTAATAATAGAGCTGTCTTAAACAAAACAATGGAAATGGGACTTACCCCAATTGTATGCATTGCTCAAGATTATATTCAAGGAAAACCAGTGGATGATCTACGATTATGTAAAGTCATACTTGAACTACCTGACAATAAAACCGAACATCTTCCAGGGTATCTGCCTCTCGTACCAGGAATGCCAGTTTTACTCACAGAAAACATCGCTACCGAACTGGGACTCTCCAACGGTACACGTGGAATCTTTCGTCAACTTGTATACGATGAATCACCAGAAGATGTTCGATACCAGGATAAGAATTTTCCACCAAATACCAAGTTTATAACGCAACCAAAGTACGCTTTAGTAGAATTTCCTGGTTGCAAACTTAATACCAAACTTGCTGAACTGCAGTCCAAAATAGTTCCTATAGCTATTAGTGAAAAAACATTCTTGTTCGACGCCAAAGAACTTCTTCCAGAAAATGTAGCAAAAGCAGCCAAAATAAATAAGAAAACAACAAAACTCACCGTCAAACGTAAAGCACTTCCGCTTATACCCGCATACAGCATGACAACACATAAAAGCCAAGGCCAAACACTCGGTAAAATTATCGTCGATCTGGTGATGCCGCCTGGTCCAATTGAACTCGCATCGGTTTATGTTCCATTATCTCGTGTAAAGAGACTTGACGATTTACTAATCATACGTCCATTCGAATTTGGAACACTTCAAGTTAAACCATCAACGGCCCAAATAGAAGAACTTAAAAGATTAGATAAAATAGCACAAAGTACTCGGAAACGTTTTCAATTCATTGTTTAAAACAACAACATCCCAAGAGTGCCGTGATCTTCAGGCAAACCATCTAACTGATAAAAAAAACTCTATATTGCATGCTCGAAATCTGTCCATTATACAATTATAGCCATTAGATCATTTGTAAAACCTCTATGAAACTCTATTTGAAATAAAAGCCATCAAGATAAAAGAGAATGAAAAGAATTTGAACAGTGTAAACCCGCTGTATCCGTAGGAAGTCACTATTGCTTGCGCATTCAATCCGAATCCCAAGCAGCATTTGACAGCTATACACTACAACAAAAGCTACATTTCACACGCGCCATATCAGAAAACTTTCTTAAGTACGGATTTCAGAAAGGACCAGTAATGACAACATAGTTTTCTTACCAACATCGCTGCTAATACTCGCAGTGCACTTTCATGGGACCTCGTCGTAATAAACCGACAAACTATATCGAGAACTAAAGGTAATCGAACGACCCTCATTTCATTAAATAAACTTCCATAAACAACAAGCATAGTAGCATTAGCTACCACACCCCACTAAAAATTCCAGAAAATATCGAAGAATACTGCCTCAATAGGTTTTCCAACCATCCTCAAATCTAAACTTTCAGTTGCAAAACATATAAGGAGCATATAGGTGCAGGATCAGTGTGGGCCTCGCTGTGGGATGCATAAGAACACGTTTCATTTAATCCCAAGTCCAAACACACACCAACACCCCAACCCATCCAAACGTACCCAACATCTACACCCACACTCACGCACACCCAGACCCGCACACTCACATCCACAGCCACCCACACCAATATATACACCCACACTCACCACAACCACACTCCATCAAAACCACACCCCATCAAAACCACACCCTACATCATACCCCACTGACACCTACACCCACACTCACACCCTCACCCACACTCACACCCTCACCCACACTC
>CAJNOP010002088.1:0-20277 GCA_905250075.1 Rotaria sp. Silwood1 | reverse complement strand
ACATCGATCCTGAGATAATGTGAAAGGGTATTGAGTGTGGGTATATAGATGATCAAGAACTGCATGCACACCCACACCCACACCACACACCCATACCTACATCCACACCCACACCCCACATCCTTCTTCTACTCTTTTTTTTACAGTGAACTCACATTCTAAAAACGTCCAATGGAACCATGCGAAAATAAGTCGTCGGAAATGCTTCTCATAACTTTCGCGATTCATTTCAAATTAAATAAAAAGAAAAATATCATTGGCAAAACAGCCATCGTGTTAGAAAATATCTGTTGGTTGCAGTTTCGTTTGATCATTATTATTCTTTCTTGACATGGTTTATTTTTTCTTCAGTTGGTTTTTTCCAAGTATATAGGGTGTGGGTGGGTGTGGGTGTGGGTGTGGGGTGTGGGTGTGGGTGGGTGTGGGTGTGGGGTGTGGGTGTGGGTGGGTGTGGGTGTGGGTGTGGGTGTGGGTGTGGATGTGGTGTGGGTGTGGGTGGATGTGGGGTGTGGGGTGTGGGTGTGGGTGTGGCTGGGTGTAGAGTGTGGGTGTCGGTGTGGGTGTGATTAAAAGAACAACAGCATCCACATTCATACTCCAAACCCACACCCACACCGACACCAACACCGACACCGACACCGACACCCACACCGACACCGACACCGACACCGACACCCACACCGACACCGACACCCACACCGACACCCACACTCTACACCCAGCCACACCCACACGTAAGATAGTTTGTAGATTAGTCGTGCGTTTTATCAAATCGACATTGAAGCGTCAACTTATGCAATTTAATCATGATATTCTTTCAAAATGAATCGCCTTTAGACGTCGAAATAAAATTATAGTTTTTTTTTGCGTAATACGATTAAACTTGATAAAATTGATAAAGAGATATTGAATGAGAAGATGATTGAGGATGAAAAGGAACAAAAATAAGGAACGATGCCGCCTAGAAATCTGATCAATTATACTTCACTAAATAAAAGTAACTTATGAATATTGAATAAAAAGAACAAATAAATGCATACGTGGCTGAAAAAACCTATACTGAAAAGAAAATTCATTGGAATATTTATCCGTGTGATATGAGAAACGATGACAAGTTTATTAACTTACAGTTCTTATATTAATATGGTGTGAGGATTGATGCAGTATATTATTAGTTCTCGTTTTTCACTGATAGAATCAGGTCAAATTTGAGTTGATTGCTTTTTATTTGACAGAAGATAAATATACGAAACGATCAAAGACGAAAAATAAAAAAAAATTGATAAAAAAAAGTCTATTCAATGAAATATTTGTTTGATTTTTAAGAAAAAACCTCGATGATTTCATTTATTTCTATTTATCAACTTTCATTATAAAATACAATTTTATTCTGGGCAATTTGTTCATCACACATTCTCTGCATCTGTCAATGTATAAAAAAAAAGATTTTGAAAGACTATTATTCTCAATTCACAATAACGTTTATGGTATTTTCCATATTATTTAAACTAAACAAAATAGCAAGAGAATAATGCAACATTTTCGAAAAGCTTGTAGTAAACTTATTTCAGTGAATAGCCTCAATGCCATGTAACTGGCATAATAAAAAAGACGGTGCTTAATCTAGTCAAAGAGATGTTTTAAATCAAGTGAAGGAAAGGAAAGAAATGAGAAAACTCATATATTTCTGACAAAAACAAGCTAAAAATCAGTCAGTCGAAGTCATATGATAATGAAATCTACGGAGAGTCTTATCATAACAATTATCGTTGGCCCATTGTGACCGTGGATTAAAGAGAAAACATTTTCTTAAAAAATATTAGAACCTATCGTCAATCAAAGATCATCTATTTTTGTCTGTCATCGATGATCATACGATCCACATGAAAAAATCAAATGATATACTTGTAAACACTTTGAACAGTCAAAGCAAATCTCAAGAAAAAATACCACTCTTTTTCTCCAAGCTAAGAAATAATTCTTTGGCTGCGTTATGGAGAGAATTTTCTTTGTTTTTGCTGTCTCTCAATTCCGATGACTGTTGCCGAAGTAATTTAATAAGTGTATCGTATCAGTTCAATAGATGATGTTGTTGACTTCTCAATAGAATATATAACATATCAACTAATATTCTATTAATTATGATTCAATGAGAGAGATCAAATAGCTAATTCGTTGAATTAACTGAATGCATCTATTTCTTCAAAAATTTTCGAAGTAAAGCGACTTTCATTCAACAGAAAATATGTATTTTAATAGGTTTATCTATTTCATTTAATCACATTTTGATATTCAATCAAATTGTTTTCCGTTCAAAAATCATAGAAATGGCATACGTCTTCATTTCTTTTTCACGAACAATATATTGCATACATAACATTTGAAAACATTGATGGAACTTTCATTTGCATGAAGAGAAAAAAAAATTAACGTTCAAAAATGTTTTAAATCGCGTTGAATGTGAAGTATCGAGTTGTATCCATAGTTTCTTAGTTTCTATACTGAACGCTATCTAAAAAAGCTATGAGAAAAAGTCAAAAGAATTTGTTCAGTATGAAAAATTCTAAAATGTATTGTGAAACAACTCACAGATTTACTCATTTTTTGTTCCGAAAGACTTTTAGAATGAACTTTGTTGCAACAATTATGGAACATATGCGATTTGTTGGATATAGTGATAAGGAATTCGAATAGAAATTTTTAGAGTAAGGTAATCTTCTAAATTATTATAGTTTACTCTTCCACACTGGAAAAAGTGATGACGTCTTACTATTGATTAACATTAACTTTGCAAGAAAGAAGAAGTCATACTTTCTTTTATGTTGTCAACCGCTCAAAGCGGAAGCAATATCTTCTGTGAATGTTAGCTATTCATGATAAGACCAAATGCAAACTCAATCTAACGCAATAATTTAAGATATCATGCTTCACTCGCCTACGAGTCATACAAGCGTCTAACTTGCATAAGCAATAACACCTGTTATTGCTTTTAATTAATGGAATAAGAATTGATGATCTATATATAAGTATGCCTCAGTGTAGAAATGCACATCATTAATTCGACGATGAATTTCTTACTGTTATTTATCGTTCATTGGTTTTTCATGAATTATTGTTCAAGTTTTTCTGGATTCAATCTCTATCATACTAATCATCTACGAAATGGTCTTTATCGTGATTGTTTATATTACCAAGTTTTAGAACGACGTTCGACCTATCAACTAATCGAATATTGTATCTGTTCGGAGCTTGAAGAAGATGTATCAGATGATATTGGTGAGCATCGTAGGTTTACATTTGAAGATTTACGCAAGCAGAACATAACCAGCGAAATGTTGATTGAATGGTCAGCACCTGTCGATCTTATTGAAAATTATCAAATCTATCTTGATAATCATTCAGCACCAAGTTCATTTATATTTTATAACTGCACTTTTCCATGGTTTGGCTCCCATTGCGAATATAGTTTCGATAAACCTGAATTTTCTTTTGCAAAGCAAGTTCTAAAACGTTTTGGCACTGATGTATACCGGTTGCAGATTCCTGATATATTACCCTGTTATACGCATTTACAATGTGATCGTACAGGTGATCATGGTCAAACACCAGGTGCATGTCTTGATTGGCGTGAAATATGCGATGGAGAAGTTCATTGTCTTGATGGTGGACGTGACGAAGAACAATGTTGGCAATTGGAGATCAATGAATGTGATAATGAAACAGAATATCGATGCCACAATGGACAATGCATTCCTCGAGATTTTCTAAATGATGACTTACTATATCCTGACTGTTTGGATCAAAGCGATGAATATGTTATTTTGCGATCATGGATATTCGATTCTAGAGAAATAGCAGATTGCTACGCAGAACATGATTTTCGGTGTGAAGAACGTCTGTTTCGCCGGACAACGGATAAATATGCAACTATCCCGTGCGGCGATGGTTCATCGTCTGGAACATTTTCATATAACTGCAGAAATCATCGAATTGAAATATTAACAAGTGCATTTCTTCGAGGAGTAAATGTTTCCGAAGAATGCCGCCAGGCTATTGCCTCTTTAACGGGCATTTCAATGTTTGCTAGTTACCCAAGCAAAGTGCACAACATGAGTCTGCTTTCCACTTATGTTAAACTTACTAAACAACATTGCCCACTTGTTATTGAATTCCCACCTTTATTATTCGGTCATGTGCGTTTCATTTACAAAAATGATCAGTCTCATGTGAGTACATCAATGATAAATAACTGAAGTGCGTTTTAGAAATCTACATACATATGTAGTAAGTCTTGACTTCATCCTTACTTCATATTGATGTTTGTTTTTGACGTCTCTCATCCATTAGACCTCTAGAAAATGACTTTCCGTCTTTCTATACTGAAATCATCTTTTGTGATGACTTGATTGACATCGGAATATACCTTTATGTTATACTACTTTCAAGTCATGTGGAAACTAACAGATTGCCGATAAATGATTACAGTCTTGTGAACGTTTCTAAAATTATCTAAACTCTGACTGATAATCTTAGATGAAATCAAGAGAAACTTCATATCTGATAGTCGTCAATCATGAATGTAGTCAATGGTGAATTTTTTTCAAACTACTTCTTAACTGAAAAGAAATGATTAGCAATAAGTGGAAGAGATGGTTATTGTAAAGATAATTAGCTTGATTTTAAAGCATACAAATATTATAATTCCATAATGATTTTGGTTTTGGGAAACTCGAGTATATTTTTGAAGAGAACAGTGAGTGTAAGTTTTAAACCGAAGTTTGCCGGCTCCTCCACCCCTTTCCATTACAGACACCAATTACTAAACTATTCTAGAACATTCAAAAGATTTCCTCGAAATTTGAGCGCATAGAACACATTTGTCAATGTTCTGAGTAGTGCAGTTGTTGATTTTTGTGCAAATAAAAATTTATATCCAAGATATCAACGATGATGGAGAGTGATGCATCAGTTTTAGACAGCTGTTATTTGATCAACTTAAAAATGGTGATTTTATCAAGTTATAACTCTCAAAAATAAACAACATCGGTGTTTGGGAACTGATCGAGATATATAATAGTCTGTTGACACTTTCTGTAAATATAATGGATATTTAAAGCAGTCTTCTTAACAAATTAAAACAGTAATTAGAAAAATAATAATGTGAAATTAAGAGAAACAAAATACGAAAATGAAAACAAAACGAGAGAAAAGCAATAATACAAAACAAAAATAGGAGGGCCAAAAAAAGGAAAAATTTTTGCTCAGAACGCAGAAATAAATAAAAGAGATTCCTGCTTTGCTGATCGATTATCTTGGGAGACAACTATAATCTACGAGAGATTTTTCATTTTGCATATTTTATATTAGTTTAATGAGACTAAAGGATATAAGCGAGTTTCACATTTCAGTCCCAAAGAGGCTGCGCTAACAAGCTTTTATTATCATAATAAAATGCATGAGCAGCAGTTTGTAAGTAACTTGTTTAATTATCCGACTAAAACTGAATTGATATTTGATAAATTTAAAAATGAAACTAACAAATTTCCTATAGTGAACTTGTCTGTTTGCTACCGATTTAAGAGCGCACCTAAGAAACTAACAAGGATCATGCTCTGAAACAATATGCTAGTGAAGCTTTCGCTTGATTGATTCGACACATGCATCCGAATCAGCGATGTTAAAAACCTCACATTCAAACTTTCAGAGAATCTGCTTTTAAGTCACAATCAACCTTTGAGTACTATGCGAGTTCTATGAAAATCTACCATTAAAACTTGTTTGCACAGAATTCCGACGTTTTTTCTAACCTACCGAAAAGTTAGTTGTGGCTAATTTTTTGACTAATTCAATCGAATAGACTAATATTTCGAATGGGAAAACGTTCAGAATAGCTGATTCAGATAAGGATGCCAAATAAAAAAAACATTTTCACCCATGCATCGGTGGACATGCATCAGTCCAGTGGAGCTCTATGCAAAATGCTACTAAATGTTCAGCAAATTGAATGGTAACTGGACATTTCCCTCCAATTCGAACTGCTACCCGATCGAATAAGCTACCTGATGACAATTCGGATGTTTTCCTCGGAAGGATAGGACATCGTCCATCTCGGATAATTGTCGATCCGATTACGAAACATGTGTCCGACTGTTTTATAGTGGGCTGTAGATCTTCAATCGAGCAACCAGATACGACCACCAGATACTTCGGCGCCCCGCCTCCTCAACTTAGCACTTTCCGCTCAATTACATTGGTAACTTCCACTACATAAATAGACGATTTTTGTGCACGTAGTGGCGGCTATTTGGGTCAGTGTGAGCAATGGCAAATGGTAAGAACACTCATAGCCCCATACTATACCCTCAATGTATTGCTGCAGAATTTTTAAGCGCTATGAAAAAGCTCTTTTTGAAATTTTTGGTTCTCCCTGTATGCAATCTGTAAACACCTAGAAACTCTCAATGCTACCTTAAATGACACTACCAAATACCTTCTTATTACTTTTCCGTATCTACAATTCGCAACAGGCAAGATATTTAAAAAGCTATTCCACAAGGACATAAAATACGTCAACCAGTCGCTCTTTATTATACCTCAACAAGTTCTTTGATTTACGCTAAAAAATCTGGCAAAATCGTGCTATATCGTTTTAGGAATCTCGGTCTAAAAAGTACCTTAAAACAGTTTACTTGAAAAGAAAAGATCAAAAAAAGCTCTTTTTTTCCTAAAATTTAGAGTTGAGTCTTAAAAATCCTCTAAAGTGAAGTGTTTCATCGAACAAAGCACTGGATGATGGAATTGAATTACAAAGTAATTCAAAAAAAATGAATAACAAAATAATTCGAAATTTTTATGTTGTACCATGATCTACCAGGACCTCCAAGATCTACCAGGATCTCCAGGACCTTCAGGATCTACGAGGACCTACCAGGATCTACCAAGATCTACCAGGACCTATCAGGATCTGCCAAGACCTACCAGGATCTACCAAGATCTACCAGAACCTATCAGGATCTGCCAAGACCTACCAGGATCTACCAGAATTTCCAGGTCTGCCGGGATTTACTAGTGTCTACTACAGTCTCGATGTGGGTGCCACGAAACAACTTGCATCACGTCTCTCTTGGTGTGGGTGCGGCGAAACGACTTACATCACGTCTCCTTCGATGTGGGTACCGCAAAACCCTAGTAGACCTTGGTGGATCCTAGTAGACCATGGTAGATCCTAGTAGGTCCTGGTAGATCCTGATAGGTCTTGGTAGATCCTGGTAGATCCTGGAGGTCCTGGTAGATCCTGCTAGACCTTGCTATATGAGAATAAACTTCTTATAATTATAGCATATACTTCTATAAATATGTATTATAGAAATTTTGAATTATTTTGTAATTCATTTGCGTCATGAACTCGAACAAAGATATTACTAATATAACTTTTTATCACTAATCACTCCTCAAAGTCTTTGGCGGATGCGATTCTTTCTTCTAGTATGTTTCCGCTGTAACCCGTGCGGATTCTCATGTGTTTCCTGAGAGGCACGAATGGTTTCTGCCGGGTTCCTTTGAAATTCTTTGGGATTCGAACGCTTTCCTTTAATTTTTCAGTTGCGTGGCATATCCTTTCATTGCTGTTTTCGGGTACGGTAATGTTGAATGAAATACTGCTTCCATCTTCTGGTTGTATTTCTGGCTGGTTCCAGCGTCTTTTTCGTAGGAATACACTGAAAACAAATGCCGGTTACGATTAGCTCCCGTGGGATTCAGAGATCCAAATCATCGTACTCGGAGTTAACTAATAAATTCATTTGATATTCAGTAGCGGTTTGCACACAATTCGACTGGGTATCCAGTCAGATCAGTAATAATTCATCTAGTCACGACTGGGACTCGTGCGTCCATAGTGTCTCGGCTGTCTTATGGAAGCTATATTCGTCTTTAAGGGATCTTTAGTTTTGAAAAATAAACTATTTTATATCAGTTGCAGAGATACAGAAATGAATGGTAAAAACAAGGAATGGCGATCTCATATTGTAGTTTTTAATTTTCTTCATGGTTTGGCTCGACTGCATACTTTATACTGAAACAGGAGCATAATATTGAAATATTTGTCAAAGTTATTACTAGTCGTAGTGATTTATTTTGATTTTCTTTGTTTGTTAATGTTAAGTTCAAAAATGCAAAATGAGACCGAAGATCAAGCTGGCCTCCGTACATACTTTTAACATGCAAACATGTAGAGCAGAAAGACTGGAGTGTTACGTGCGTAAGAGAAATAAAATTGTAACTCTCACATGGAAAGTCCGAACGAAAAATTTCACCAGAAAGCCTCTGTTCGATATTCTTGATCTTTTATTGGATGATTTGCAATGATTGCATAGCTTTAGAGATACACATGGACGAAATGTACCACATCGGATTAATGAATTGTTTCACTTTGATTAAATGTATTCGAGAATTGAAATACATTCAGATCATTTGTTTGTTCGCTTCATTATTACTACTGAATATTCGATCGTCTGCTTGAAATATATTGTCTATTTAGAAGAATTTGAATTTTTCGTCGCCAATATTTTGGTTTGTCCGACCTGATTATATATGTTACAATGAAGAGCTCTGCAGCAAAGATCTACTTCCTACTGTGCAGGGTCCTGTTACGGGTATCGGTGGTTACAATAGCACATGCCGATCTTTCGATGAATTCAATATACCTTACAATGAAGTCGATGAATGGAATGAGCTAGTAAATTATTTATACGGCTTATTTTACAAATGTTCTAGCTATCACCAACCCTTATCAACATCAATTCACTCTAACTTGTATGAATGCATTAACTCGTCAAAAATCATTTCACAACATCGCCTCGTCGACAAAATTCAAGATTGTTTGCATGAAGACGATGAATCGTATAACGAAAGTTGTTCACTTAATTTTCCCAATTATCGTTTTAAATGTGACATAGGCAACAAAACAGTATGCCTTGCTCATGTACTCGTGGGTAATGAGCATTCCGATTGTGTAGATAGCTCAGATGAACGAATATCAGAAGTGATAGACTGGAGAACAATAGTCGCGTTTCAAACGATATGCGATGGATATATCGAACTGTCTCCTATACTTATCGATGGACGCAACGAAACCGATGAGACAGAATGTGATTACTTCCCATGCAATAACACATATACACGATGTGATGGACATTGGAACTGTCCAGATGGCGCCGATGAAATTAATTGTGAATGGCCACCAATATGTCCTCCATTGCATCATTTATGTTTCTCACGAGTCACTGCTAATATAACTTGCTTGTCTATTGACCTTGTCAACGATGGCAAGGCTGATTGTCTCGGTGCTACTGACGAACGAGAACATTGCCGTCGACTGTGTACGACCTTCAAGTGTCCTTCTTATCAGTGCTGGAATAGTAGTCAATGCACATCGGGCATTAACCATTGTTCTACGTCATTAGAATGTCCTGCTGTCCATAATATTTCATGGCACTACTGTAAATTTTTGGACGAGTACATGCTCACATTCCTATGTAACCTCCACCCAAGACATAGTCATGTGGAGCAAATATTTTGCAATCTCGACAGTCTTAGAAAATTGACTATTAAACACTTGTCACTTATTATACCTACATCATTGTACCCACCATTGCTGTCGGCGCCTAGTGAGTTAAATGTTTTTATCTATCTCAAAATTTCATGACAATACCAGCAAACATTTGAACTCTGAAAATATATGATTTAATATCTTATGAGAAATCGAGTCCTTCAAGATTGTGTGGAGAGTATCTACTATGATTCTGACGCGCCATTTTATTATTAACGATCATCAGGCTAATGAATACATATATAATATTTAAGATAATTTAGCAAATTTGCTGTCTATCAGATTTTTAATTTACGAGGAAACATTCCCAGGTGCCACCCTCCGATTTCCATGAACTTTTGTCTATAGATATTAGATAGTGCCCTAGTAAAAAACCTAAAAGGATTTGGGTGCATATTCAACTTTGACTGAATTATCGAACTTTTTTGATATATCTATTTTCAAGCGATGTTATGGGATCCTAGGTATCGAAGAAATCGAATATTCGAGTTTTGACCTGAAACTTTGCACATATAGAAATCTTAACTAGACTAGCATACGTAGAAAATTTTAGAACTTTTAAAGAAAGACTTGTTGAGATATAGAATTTTCAAAAAATTCATGTTCTATATACTATTAATGGAAAAGTGTTTATATATTTAAAGTTCCATGTTTCCAAGAGACTACACTGTAAAAAAAAATCGTAGAATAAAAAACGAAAAAAGGGTTTATGAAAGTGCAACGTGTAGCAAACCCTTTTCAACCGTTTATCAACGAGTCATAAACCCTGTTATAAACCCTCTAAAAAGGGTTTAATACGGAGTTTATTAACGTTAAATATTCTTTCTGGAAGGTTTATTGAAGGGTTGATAAGATTCATAAATCCTTAAAGGGATTGCGACACGTTGCATTTTCATAAACCCCTGAAACGGGTTGATAATTAACATAAACGTTCTTATAAAACCTTCGAAACTCAGTCTAAAATGGGTTGATTAAAATACTATACCCGTGAGCCCCTCTCAGAAACGATATTGGAAAGCGTTTATGGGCATTATGAATGGTCGACAGCGTTTGTGATAGGGTATATGAAACCGATTATTAACCCCATCAACTGCCTCAAGGGTTTATGATAAGGTATATGAAACCGATTCTGAACCTCATCAACCGCTCCAAGGGTTTATGATAAGGTATATGAAATCGATTCTGAACTTCATCAACTGCCTCAAGGGTTTATGATAAGGTATATGAAACCGATTCTAAACCTCATTAACCGCTCCAAGGGTTTATGATAAGGTATGTGAAAGCGATTCTTAGCCTCAAATATCGCTTTCAGGTTGAATGTTAGGATATATAGAGTGATTCAAGAGTACCACGAACTGTCTTCAGGGGTCGGAGAATGACTGAATATATGCTTTTTTCACCTTGATCGATGGGCGACACATGTCTATGAAAACAGATATGCAGAATTAATTTGTAGTTTTCATAATTGTATGTATCTAACCCTCGCTATCTGTAGCATTTCATAATAATTAACAAGAGGATGGTAGAGTCGCAGAGGCTGGAAGAAACCACATCCGTTATTTTCTCTACGTTTTGAGCTACCTATTTGACGAAACTCTTACTTGATCATGTCTTAGAATCCAATATTGACTAACTAAGAAACGAGCGAAACTAGAAAACCTGAAGATAATTCGATCAAGAATCAAAATCTAGCATGATCAATAAAGATAAAAATCAAGATGATTAAAAGGAATCGTATGAATCTCTTTCTAGCAGTGACTAATCAATACAAACAGGATAGGTAAATCACCATAAACTGAGGAGTACGTAACTTGGAGGAATGATTTTAAGTGATTGCTTCAGATGAATTCTCTGTGATGTCACACGAAAACGTTTACTCACTTTAACTGATGTTGATCGTTTACCATGTTCTCACATAAAATATTAAGCAAATAGCATTTGAAGTTCAGCACATTCTGTATTCACTTTGAAGATTTTGTTTGACGAAATCTAAACAAAAAAGCATGAGTTATTAATAGATGACGATTTCCTCTTCAAAAAACTCTGATTAAATTGAAAACTTACTATAAATCAGTACATTGTGAGTACCAATTGACAACAATCACTGACGTAAATTATGAAACACATCTAAAAGTTCAAAGTAATTGCCACTCACCCATACGTGAAACCTTTCTATTGAATCCATGATCATAATTCCATTAATCGATAAAAGAGATCGAACCCAAAGATCAAAAAGAAAAATTATTAAAAAGTGAGCAAGAATCGAAGTATTAATAACGTCTTATAAAGCACTCAAGTTATCAAGTATCTCGTCTGAATATATAAATCGTATGCATGTTCATCGAAACTTAAATTTTACAAATGAAATGCTATTCTCAACTACAAAATGCTACTGCTCCTTCGCTAGGAAACTTTAGTAGAAGCACTGGCCTCACTGATACGACGGCTACTTATCATCAAAAAAGATACACAGAACCGAGCCAATCCATTGTTTCTTTCTCTCCTTCGCCCCGATCAACGCCTCACATATGAAAAATAACGTCAGCACCTTACGAAATAGTTTATAGCTTCTCTATAAAAAAACTCAACTAGAAAAAAATATACTCATCTTATTCTGTTTGAAAACAAGAAGTATCATTCCGCAGTCATCGACTGTAAAGTACAACTAGTTACCCAAATTTTACACAGTTTTGTTCACTAACCGATATGTATCAAGCGCGAAAAAAACTCCATCACCTTAAAGAAACAAATGCGTGTCTATAATTTTCTTATGAACCAAACATAATCTTGTAAAAGAACTGACGCTTCATCTTCAACCGATTAGAGAAAGCACTGATGTCTACCAATTAATTGTGAATGTAGATGTTTTCGTGATGAGTTAGAAAGTTTACCTTGTTTGAATGGATAGATAAAATTAATATATAAAGGAATCTTTTCACATAGGAACACAACCTTCCACTTATTTTTGATATTAATCAAACGAGATGAAATAAAACATCATACTTAACTTTTAGTGGATCGGAGAAATCTTTGACGTAAAGCAATCCATTGAGAATGAGCACATATTCATACTAGTTTCCGTACATTCGCTTCTTTATCTAAATAAATAGAATAATTAAATGAAAATAAAACCTTTAATGTACAAAAAAACTTCACATAATTCTCTGGATATGTAAAAAACGAAAATAAAATGAATAATGATACGTAACTGTAAGTGAGCCTATGAAGCCATTGACATAGATCAATTAATTGCGAATGAGCCTCAGTTCATAACACTTTCTAACGGTCTGCTTGTTTATCTAGATAAATAAGACGATCATAAAAAAAATAAGATCTTTTCATATATAAAATAATCTTTGAAATGATTTTCTGGATATGTAAAATTCATACTTAACTTTCATTCGATTGTTAAAAACCTTGGCGCGAAGCGATTGATTCAAAATGAGTACTTGTTCGCACAAGTTCCGAGAACTATTCGTGTTTCTCTAGATAAATAAAATGATTAAATGAAGAAAAAAACGTTCCCTGAAGGAAAAATTATATCAGATAATTTTCTTAAACTGTAAAAACACGAAATAAAATAAAATAGCATACCTAACTTTCAAATGGTTAAAGAAAGCATTGACGCGAAGGAGTTCGCTGAGAACGACTAGCTGTTCATTTTACTTTCTGAAGGCTTGCTTCTATATATAGAAGAATAAGATATTCAGATGAAGATGATTCACTTTATCTAGAAAAAAAATCGTTTGGATAATATTTTCGGTTTGAAAGAAATCAAATCAAGTGAGAAATCATACTTAACTTCCATTTGTCTGTTGAAACCACTGATATGGAGCTATTGATTGAGAATGAGCACTTGTTTGTATCAATAACAAAGATACACTTGTTTATCTAGACAAATCGGAAGATTAAATAAAGAAAAACTATTACATCTGAAAAAAGAATGTAGTTCAGAAAATTTTATCAATATGAAAGAAACGAAAACAAACGCTACGTTGCACTTAACTTGGAGAAAGTTGATGAAACCATCGACGTGGAGCCATTGATAGTGAATAAGCACGTGTTCGTAGAAGCTGTGAAACTTCTGCTTGTTTCTCTAGATAAATAAAATAATTAGTTGAAGAAGAATCATCCTATGCAGAGAAAATTTCTTCGCAGACGTTTTCCCACATAAAAATAAAAATAAAAATAAAACACCAAATTTAACTTGCATACTCTAGAAGCAAACATTGAAGTGAAGCATTTCGTTGAGAATGACCAGCTGTTCATTCTAGTTTCCAAAGTTTGCTTCTATATCTATATGAAAAAAGCGATTGTATGTGAATGAATTTTCATATTTAGAAAGAAATATTTTGGCTAGTTTTCCCGTTACCTAAAAAATGACATAAATTAAAAAAAGATTCTCACTTTTGACTGGATTGATGAAGCAACGGACGTGAAGCAATTGATTCATAATAAGTATGTGTACGTTTTAATCTTCAAAGTTTTGCTTGTTTACTTTTATAGAAAAATAACGTAGTGAAAATAAACTTTTTCATAAATAGAAAAATGTTTTCCATAATTTACCCGATATGTAAAAGAAAACAAATGAAACATTATGCTTAAATTTCATAAGGTTGAAGAAAGCATTGGTGTGAACCATTTGGTTGAATATGAACATTTGTTTCTACCACTTTGCACAGGTACGCTTGTTTATCTAGAAAAAAAACATGATTATATGGAGATGAATCGTTTCATCTAAAAACAAATCGTTCTGATAGTTTTCTCGATATGAAACAAACAAAACCAAAAGAAACGTCATACTTAACTTCGAGAAAGTTGATGAAACCAGCGGCGTAGAGCAATTGATTGTCAATAAGCACGTTGTTGCAGAAATTGCGAGAGTTTCGCTTGTTTCTCTAGATAAATAAAATGATTAAATGAAGAAGAAACGTTCCATGTAGAAAAAACTTATATCAGATAATTTTTTCAATATGTTAAAATAAAATCGAATAAAACATCATACTTAACTATCGTCAGGTTGAAGGAAACATTGACGTGAAGCATTTCGTAGAGAACAACTAGCTATTCATTCTAGTTTCTGAAGACTTGCTTCTGTATATAGAAGAATAAGTTGATCAGATGAAGATGATTCGCGGTATCTAGAAAAAAAAATCGTTTGATTTATATTTTCGATATGAAAGAAATGAAGTCAAATGAATAATTATACTTAACTTCCATTTGGTTCTTGAATTGATTGATATGGAGCTATTTATTGAGAATGAGCACGCGTTCGTATCATTTCTGAAATATTTTATGTTTATATAGATAAAGAAAACGAAAATATGAAAATAATGTTTTTTTTTTCATATAGAATAGAATCGATAGGATAACTTATGTATCTGCTAGATAAGAAATCAATTGATAAAATATACTTCGTTTTTAATGGGCTCGTGAAACTATATACATAGAGCAATTTATAGAAAATGAACACGAGTGTTTATTCCATGTTAAGTGTTCACTTATTTATATGAGTCAATAGAAGCATTCGATGAACATGTATCTTTCTATATAGAAATGAATCTTTCAGAACGTTTTCTCGAGTCGCAAAAAGTTTTACAAAATGAAAAATCATATTTCGCATTTAGATTATATGAAGAGGTAGGGTGTCACTGAACAGATGCATATAGAAAAACAATTATGGGAATCATGTAAAATGTTTTGGCCGATTAAGAAAAATAAAGAAAAGTTTTAGGACAAAAGGATGCGCTCATAGAGAAGGAACGACATTAATAATTCTCATGACATTAACAAAGTGAAGACAAAATATTAATAATGGCGATCTAATTGAATATGATTGCGATTATGGTGCACGTGACGCGGCTGGTCGAGAAAGAGAACTTACTCATATCTCTTCCGGAAGTTGTTTCTTTCATCCAAACTAAAAGAGAGGTTTTTTTGTAAAGTATATCTTCGTTTCGGCTAACGTATAAAGTATCGATACGAAAAGACTAAATGGAAATTGCATGTAATGCTATAGAAAACCACATTTGCTAAAATATGGAAGTAAACTCGAAGATATTTGCTCTTTTTTGATAAGATCATGAAAAATACCCACTGCTCTCTTCTCGACTCTGAAAAATAGCACGTATTTCTTTCTGTATGGTAAGAAATGCTAGTTTCTATTATTGTGGATTATAATATCAATCAGATCTACTTGGTGTTTTTCAAGAGCAACATGAAGTAGCAATGACCTAGAAATTCTCTCAATGAATTTCGTTTTAGAATTTTCATATAAGTTGTTCTGTTGCACTTTACGATGATTGAGTTGAAATAGTTTTGATTTTCAAATTAGATATTATGCTTTGAAATGACGTTATCATTATTTCCCGATAATTCAATATCAGAAACATATTTAAAAAAGTGGCTGATAATCATGAAACAAACTTTCCATTAGTATTTAAGGCTCGTTCTTTGACGATTTGAATTATTTTCCTACTTATAGTTGCGATAAACAAACCATGCAACATTTTAACGGTTTGGAGTGATTCTCACTGCTGTTACAAGAAAATGCCTATTTACACGTGTCCTCATGTATTGTTTGGATAACGTCTTTTAACAACTCCCAGTTTCTATTGAATAATAGGTAAAACGTAAAATTAGAAATGAGTCTGTAGGAATTGCCCTTTTGAAACATATTTGTTTGTGTCACTGACAAGCAATATTCGATTTTGAATCATTCAGTAGAAAAGACACTTATCGACTAGATAATACAAAAATATCTGTAAACTGATTCGAAATTCCTTAGTAAAGAAATAAAAACTAAAACGCGTTCCAAATCAATATTCTTATTAGAAACAAACATTGACTTACTAAGTCTGATGTTCATAAATTTAGGATTCTAGTTGTATCTTGCAAGCATTGAAATAAAATACTTCACGTAAAAACAACAAGAAATGACACAATGTCTTCGATGTGTCTTAAATAAAAACAAATTAATCGAAAAAACTATAATTTGCACTCTTCCTGTATTTGGCACAATAATGCTATCAGGTGAAAGAAACTATTTTGATGAAGACTTTAACTTCAACAGAAATATGGATAAATCCTGGATTTCACTCAGCACAGTGCCGATGATTCATCGCACGCTTTCCTTTCAACTTAGTTTTTTATTAATATTCTTAAAATAATTTTGATCTGAAAACGAATCTTCGTTCTCAAAAATATCTGAAGTGAACATTAAAGAAATCGATTCCTACGATGAAGTGATATTCATTTCATCACAGTGTTTGAAAGTTTACTTCATGAGATTCATTCAAAAAACAAACAGATTTTTCGTCGAGAAAACAGAAATTAGTTTTCAGACACTTTAGTTATTACTGTCGAATCTGAATCCTTATTGAATTTTTTTTCATACAATCATTATTCGATGAAAACGGATAATGACTCATATTATTTTTACAATTCTTGTTGCAAATTATCAGAGAGTATGATACTAGCTATTGGAATCGCTCTTTAACAATTGAACTTGGTGTTGACTGATCCATGTCAAACGATTCGATTGTTTACTTCATATATTACAAAGAATTAATTAGCTATATTTTATGAATTTTCATCATCACATCGATTCGTGCCGTTACAAAAGTTGCAGACTTGCCGAACAACTAGATTTTGCAACAACTTTGAATTAAAATAATCTTGTCACTCTCATTACACAAGTTCCATAAAAGAATCGAATACCATGCCCAAAAAACAAGGCTTTTTTCAACTAGAACTTGGCCTTGTGTAGTAGTTTATCTTAACGGGGATAGCTGCATATTTTCAATCAAACTATAGGATTGTTACCCTTCTATTGGCAATTTCCGAAATTCGAGGTTTGAACGTAGAATAATAAATGCATCAAAATTAAGGATAAAATAATCTATGCTTGATTGTAGAATACTAAACGCTTCTAGATTGATTGTAACACGATGTATTTTGTCATGCCAACATCTACTATTTTAGTTTTCATATCCTCTCACGCGCAGGTATCTATCGACTCATAAGCACAAAAATTGGATCAGTGGATGAATCCAGCTTGTCACATCGAATAATACATTTACGGCGATACAGAATTTAAGATTTTTCTAGGTTCCAAAATAGTGAACCCTTGTGTTAAAAATGTGAATTGCACTGCTACAATGCGTGTAAAATACAAATTGCGATGAAAACATAAAATACGAAAACTAGAAATATTGATCACATCATTTTCTCACTAGAATGCACTATTGATGCAATAAATATTTTTTGGGTCGTAATTCTTGAAGAATTAACGAAATCTCAATAAACGTTTTAAAAGTCGGTGTGTTCTTCTCAAGTACAGAGGGGACTTATTATACAATTGATTGCTATAGTGTACACCAATCTACCCTGCATCATATAATAATATACCCTTTTACGATATCGTATAATAATCTACCCTCACAGGTATATTGATAAACGCTTCTACTGAAAACGGAGAATAATCTACCATTGATCGTAGAATAATGAACCGTTTTGATGACATCGCCTACTGGTCTGTCATCAACGGTATTATAGTAAACGCTTTTTCTGAAAATAGAGAATAATCTACCCTTATTGGTATTATGATAAACGCTTCTACTAAAAATGGAGAATAATCAACTATTGATCGTAGAATAATAAACCCGTTTGATGAAATCGTGTGCTGATTTACCCTCAAACGTATTATAAAGAACGCTTCCTATGAAAGCGGAGAATAATCAACTGTTGGTCGTAGAATAATCAACTCTTTTGATGACCTCATATACTGGTATACCCTCAGCGGTATTATAATAAACGCTTCTGTTGAAAATGTAGAATAATCAACCATTGATCGTAAAACAATGAACCCTTTTGATGACATCGCCTACTAGTCTGCCATCAACGGTATTATAGTAAACGCTTTTTCTGAAAGTGGAGAATAATCAACCATTGATCGTAGAATAAGATTTGTTTTACATGAATCGTATAATAATCTACCCCCTGATTGTTGGATAATAAACTGATTTTGGAAATACGTATATTAAGCTATACCTATCCGTTTATTAATAAACACTTTGAATAAAATTATGAAATACAAAACCCTTAAAACAGCTTCATATACCCTTTTTATATTCATATACCCTTACGATCACAAACCCTTCGGCTCATGTACCCTTCATAGGGTATATGGCGTGCGCATAAACCCTTCAAGGGTTTATAGAAAAAAAAATCAAGGGCAAGCGTTCAATAATCTGCCCTTTTTTTTACAGTGAAGAACATCACCATTCTCAAAATCTTATTATAATAATAATCATCCACGACAAACTCAATTATCTAAATCTATTGTAGAAAATCTTATCATTGATCTTGGTTTACCACTATCGATAGTTGAACGTCCAGCATTTATCAAATTCATGAATACAATAGATCCAAAGTTTACTATGACTAGTAGAAGAGCATTAAGTCGTACAACAATTCCACGTTTATATAATACAATGAATGATGAATTGAAGAAGTTTTGTAATCAATCTCAATTCATATCATTGACTTTAGATATTTGAACAGATCGTCGTTTACGTGCTTTTTTCGCAATGACAGGTATGATTGCAATATTTTTCAAATGTTCTAATATTCAGGCATTGTATGATTCAGTAATTAATTATCGTTTTTCTTTTAGGTCATGCTTTCGTTGACAATGAATTAAAATCTTATGTATTATGCTTTTTACCTTTACACGGCAGTCATACTGCTAATTTGTTATTAGAAACTTATGAAAATATTGTTAGTATGTTTAATATACAAACCAAATTAGTTCGCTTAGTGACAGATAATGCGGCAAACAACATTAAAGCATTTGAAACTTTAATAATACCTGGTTTTGAGCATTATTTTGATATTGAAGATGACGATAATGATGAAAATGGAAGTGATGTTGATTTAGATGGTTTTAGTGATGATGATGATCATGATGAATCTGCTGTTCCAGTTATAAATATCAACGATTCAAATATGATCGAATTAATTAAAAATAGTTTTGATAATGTTGCTGCAAATAATGAATCATTACGCATACCATGTTTTGCTCATACTATTCAATTGGTAGTAAATGATGGTTTAAAACAAGTTTCATCAATTGAATCTGATTTATCAAAAGTATCAAAAATAGCTAAATTATCTCATACCAGTACTGCTTTTGCAGAGAAACTAGAAAATACTGGAAAATCAATACCTAAAGCTAATAAAACAGGTTGGAACAGCCAATTCAATACAGTTGAAAAAATTTTACGTATACCACCATCAGAATTAAATGAAATGTTAATTTTAGTTAAACGTAAAGATCTTTGTTTACTTACTAAAGATTATCAGATGTTAAATGAATTTGTATCATTATTAACTTTATTTGCTGATGCAACAACAATTACTCAAGCTGAAAATACACCATCAATTTCATTTATTGCGCCTACCGTATTAGCAATTTATTATGATTTAGTAAATGAACAATCAAATGTCTTCTATACATCATCATTATGTCATACTAGGGTTGCACCGGTTCCGGTTTTAACCGATACCGGTTCCGGTTTTAGAACCGAAACCGATGGAACCGATTGGAACCGGAACCGGAACCGGTAAGAACCGATAAGAACCGGAACCGGAACCGATAAGAACCG
>CAJNOP010002087.1:4370-20289 GCA_905250075.1 Rotaria sp. Silwood1 | reverse complement strand
TTTTGTAAAAGAAACAAATTATGACTAACATAGTTCTTATCGAAAACAACAAAAGCTGATCGATTGCTAAGACTATTTAGTCCTCGAATATTTATTATTGTAATGAACAAAACAAAAGAATAGATACATAAAACTGTGCAGAAGTTCATGATTTATCTTTCTATTTTATTGAAAGTGAGGTCGAACAGAGTGGTAGATATACGATCTTATCTGGTGGTCTCCTTTTCAGGCTTGGTACCAAACTTACGCACTTTATCCAGCATCCAAAACAGTCATTGAATCCATAATATTCTTATGTCAATAAATAATAGAATTAAAAAGTTTAATATAGTGCAAGTTTTTAAAACTTGTAATATTCTAGGAAAATACATAAAAAAAAATGTTTCTTGTTTTTTTTTTAGGAGATTTAATTAATCTAAAAAGGCTTTATCTCGAATCAAATTTTCTTAAAAATTTGCCATATGAATTAGGCAAACTCAACATTGAAGATCTTGGTAAAAACTTTTCTTTTAAATTTTAAACAAGAAAACAATTTTCTTTAATAGGTTTAAACAATAATCCACTTGGTGATCATATCTTAAGTTTATTTGCTCGACCTAATGGTACACGTGAAGTAATGAATTATTTACGTGAAAAATGGAATTTACTTTGTTCTTTTTCAAAAATGTCTTCATATAAAGTAAAAAAAATATCTATGAAATCAAAATCGAAATATTTATTTGAATATGTGTTTTTTTTTTCCTTAGATGCCATTATCTTGGGATAATACAGAAATAGATCCGAATGAAAATAATTCTAATATTTGACCTGAAATATCTAATAATTTATTTTTCTTTTTTTTTTTTCTTTGACTTGCTCAATCGACTATTTCTCTCATGGTATTGTAAAATTCAATAGCAAGGATATTCACACACATGCAGACGAGCTATTATTATCATACTTATCTATTCATGGGTTTGTTTTCTTCCTCTTCTTGTTCTTCCTCATTTCTTTAAATACTTCTTTTTTTTTTTGTTTTGTTGTCAATGCTAGAAGAAAAAAAAAAGAATCTTGTGATGTGTGTTTTTGATCTTTTGCAATCAGAAAGAATTTTTGCTCAAAATTTCAAAAAAAATCAATTATAAGGTGCTGAAATAACAGTACATATTTCTTTTATCTTTTTAATGTAACAACGCGAATAATTAAAAATAAAAAAAAAAAAAAGAATTAAAACAATCATTCTTTATATTTTAGATTATTTTTGTTTTCTTTTTTTGGTATGTGAGAATTTAATGCATTTGGAAAAAAACAAGTTTCATAAAGTCTGGAATAATATATTAAGTGATACTGAAAACTTGTCTTAATTCTTGTTTCAGTAAAAAATATGTTTTTATCATTGATCTAAGATCGATGAACTATAGACATTTGTCCTTGAGAATAAACTGAGATCTTAAAAATAAATTTCCTTATTCTTCTAAATATTTTTACATTCAACATATGACTTGAATCGCGAAAATTAAGACACCCTTAAACTCTTAAAAATCAATCACTCATCTTCCACAAAAAGATTCTAGAATTTTCTTTTTTTTTTAACGTTTTGAGATTTCCAGAAGGAAACATGCTTTCCAGCTGAAATTTTCAGGACATTCAACTAATAAATCGGCTGATTTATGGATGAAATCTCGGATCGAGATATCTTCATTCAATTGGTTGGTAATACGATAAAAAAAGGCTAAAATTATAATAAAATGTTTTTAACTTCTGACAAAATTTATCCTTTGTAGTTTTCTTCATATCTCATAGAAGCCTACCTCATGCACTAAGTTCGAATTCAAAAACGGTTGATCAGTTGAGAGTATGCTCTTGTAAGATCATCCAGTGAAGTAGCCAGAAAATTTTCAAGGTGGTGCCGACTCAGTATGAGATGTACGCACCAGCAGCAAAATAAATTTTTATTTCTCAAAAAAGATATTTTAACTGTACTCTCCTCCAGGCGTTTTTTGGTCAAGGGGGTGCCCGGGCACCCTGTGCACACCCCCTGGCTACGCCTCTGAGATCATCATAGTTTTAGGATGCATTCATCGCCATTCTATTGATGTATGTTTACATTAATGCAAAGTTGTGCATTAAACGGTTCTTCGCTTCAGATATGTACTGAAAGGTACGGTACACCGTTACGTTTCTATTGTTACAAAATCGATATGGAAAGAAAAAAAAATATAACTCATTATCCAAATTGACAGTTTGACGTACCCGTATAATACGAACATAACGTTGCATTAATCTACTTTTTTAATGAGATTGTCTAGCTCTTGTATTATTCATACGTATGTATTGCACTTGAAAATTACAAACTAATATTTCATTCGAATATTACTAACTTCAAATGAATAGGTTTTTTTCTTTTTTAGAATTCGATGTTTATTTTGTTTGAATTTTAAATAAGAGAACGATGCCTAGTATCAATTCAAACTATGTAAATGATTTTTCAATTCAAAGATACATTATATTTTATATTTATTTATTTAATTTAGCATATTTCTTTATCAGTTGATCAATCAACAATGTATTATTCTCAACATAATCATTCATCACAACAATATTATTATCAAGCAACTCATCCACAACAACAACAACAACCATCTCATTTTTATCCATATCACTCATCATTGTCATTAACAAATGCATCTTCAAATTCTAATGATCATCAACAAAAACCTACTAAACGTTCACTATTATTTTCAACAGATGATTCAATACAAAAAAAATTTGAGTGTAAAAATTAAATAATAAAACTTTTCAAAAGAAAAACTTCTATTGTTTTTATCTAGGGAATGAACTTGAAGTAACTGGTAATGTTCGCAATTTATCACCAACATTATGGACACTATCACAATTAACTGTTTTATATTTAAATGACAATCAATTAATACGATTACCATCTGAAATAGCTTGCTTAACTAACCTAGTCACACTTGATCTATCAAATAATAAATTGAGAAATCTTCCATCTGAAATCGGTATGTTTCATTAATATATAATCTTAAAACTCGTACGTCATAATATTACACTGTTATTTGTGAAATACGATCGAAAAAAGTGTTGATGTACAGCTTTAAAACCTTTGGAGCTCCTTTGCTTCATAGACTATGGCAGACGTTGTTGATATATGATCTTTGATCGTATATCAACCAAGTCTTGTTATAATATATTAATTACTTGCTTATTTCATTTTAGGAGCATTAAGTAAAAGGTTGATAAAGAAATATGTCCCAAAATAGAACAAAACAAACGATATTCTATGATTAGCAACAGCAATCATATCGTGTTTCATGTTTTAATCTCTCAAGGATTGTGCTAGCAAGGTTTTGTTTTTCGGGAACAGCTAAAAAGTTTTAAAAATGAATTATTGTGATTAAATAATTTGTTGTATTTTGAAACAGTCTATGATGTATGTCGACGACAAAGAATACAGAGTCTTTATAGAGTCGTCAATAACCATCATGCATCGTGTATGTATGTGAATTGCCGTTATCTCTTTCGTAATGCTGTGTTTACGACCGTACTTGTTTGTCTTAAATGCTTGGAAAAATTGCAAACAAGTTGACTGTCAAAACAAATTTTTGATGAGGCGGAAGCGAATCAATGAATGAAGGGATCGCGGATTGAAGAGACAGAGCAGTGATGACAAAAGCATTTAAGGTATCGTTAGAGATGGTGTGATGAATTATCAGTTGTACGGAAGATTTCTGATGTAATCGAAATTATAAAATATGTATCTACAAATGCTTGAAGGTCGCACGCGAGTCTCAAGATAGGAAGTGCATACAAAAATAGCTCTTAGAGCTAATAAAAAATTCTAAAAATCATGTTAGTTTTATTGCATAATAATGAATAATTTTCAATTATTGACTAGTGAGAGAGTGTACATCCCCATCTTACCGTTTTCGTGGCTTCTCAAAATAATGTCCAAAAACAATACCTTGATTTTGTCCAATGAAATATTCTATTACAATGATAGAAATATTCAAAACTAATAGTTTTGTTAAATAAATTTTGGAAAGATTTATCAGAATCCAAACAAAGAACGAAAGTGTAAACTCAATAATATGATTTCAATATTTGGATGTATTGAAATGAATGTCGAAATTTTTATTCTCATTTAACATATTGGTTATTAATCAAATCAGAAATCTTGACATTCTTTTTGAAAAAAAAAATTTTATTCAAAAAAAAAGAAATATTATTATAAATCTTTTATAAATCGATTTCCACCTTTTTTTTTTCTTAAAGGTCATTGGTTTTGTTAAATTTTGTTTGTTTAATTAAAGTTTTCTCTATGTGAAACACTGATTATCTTTTTTATTGACAGGTGATTTAATTACATTGCGGGAATTGAATTTAACAAATAATTTTATTCGAAATTTACCTTATGAAATGGGTAAATTATTTCGTTTACAAAGTTTAGGTAAATTAATTATTTTATATTCAAAAAAAAAACCAACAATTAAATTATCATTTACTCTATAGGGTTATTGGGAAATCCATTACCAAATGAAATTTTTACAATTTATTCTGAATCAAATGGTTTACAAAAATTATTAGCTTATTTCCTAGATCATTTTTCGACGTCTCTCAATGGTATAAAAAGAAAAAAGAAAAACAAAAGAAAAACTTTTATAAGATTGCCATGAGTTTTTTTTTCTTGCCCACACGCTTTTGTACAATATTTTCGAAATATAGGTATTATAATTTTCTACGTTATCAAGTTTTCTTGTTAATATGATACCAAACAAATACAATGACAATATGAAGCAAACATTTAAAATAGGTGAGCGTGCATTATATATTTCAATTTTCATATGAATTTTAAATCGTTTTTGTATGAAATAATCATCAAACATAGGGGCATAGTGCAATGCATGTAAACATAAAGTAAAAATGGGGGTTACCTGGTGATTTTTTTTCTTCATTTTTCTTTTTTCTATTGGTCGTTTAATAATCAATGTTTCTTTAATATGGCTTCACTATTTACTTGTTTCAAACTGAAAGCTTTCCTTTCGAACAGTGAAAAAAATCGTATTTAAGTTACAAATTAACGAATAAAATTTCTGAAATAATATGACTTCTACAATCACATTAATGATCATTGACTATTTCATTTTTATTTTATTTACGATGATTAGCCAATAAAATAATAATAATTAAAATCTCCACGTATACATATTTACTTGATCATTGTGCGTCATTCTATTTTTTTTCACACGTATACATGCTTTTTTTTACGCTTAACAACTGACAATAGGGATGTCGTTGCCAAGGTGTACAGTATAAGAAAAATAGAGAGTGCGTCGTTTGTTTACATATTGTAACACAAAGAAAAAGAAGACACTGAAAAGGGAAAAAACCAGCTGAATGTACTATTATATAAACTTGTGGACATTTTTCTACTTTGGATAATATTATATTCAAGAAAAAACGTCCTAAGATTCTTGTCTATTATAATTGATTGCTGTCAATACAATAACCATATGCAAAATGAAAGGTTTGTTTTATTGAGATAGAAGATTAAAATAGTATATTGCGTTTTTATTCACAGTTGACGTTAAAAGTGTCGCGACACTTTTTTTTTTTTAAGTTTTGCATCAAAACTACACACCATCAATTCAACATGATTATATGTTTGTACAGCAGATGTTAAGTACTATTAAGTATATAGGCGTTTAATACTAGAAAAATGTGAATATAAAATACAATGAATAAATAGAAATTTTAGTATTAAGAAAAAAAATGACATGAAAAAAACAATATGATAGTATTCTTAAGATATTTATGAGAAATGACGATATTTTAATGAACACTGATAATATTTACACACATCTTGTTCATGTGTAATGTCTCAATGATGATAATAGTGTTTAATACTTTCTAATTATTTCGTATTATTGATAATTCAAAATGTCTGAAGTAAAATTTTTTCTTTTTCAATGAATAAGTAATGCTGTCTCACTCTATTTGAATGATTTGTAAAATAATACATTTTGATACTCCAGTAAGCGTTACTATTGTCTGTAGTTATTCTAAACATTTTACATTATGAATTACTTATTTAAATTTTGATCTATGATGAATTTTTGTTTTATCTAACACTAAACATATACGTTTCAAATTAACTACATTACATGTAGTTCATTCAAGCTTGTATTTCTTTTTTTTTTTTTTTTTTGCAAGTTCGAACGCCGTAAATAAGAGGTTATAAGGAAATGACATGTCTCTAGCGCCTTCTAGAGCATACTCATGGATATTGATATCACGGTTCATCGGGTTTAATTTGTGCGATGAAACTATTAAGGCTTGTCGCGTTGTCTTTGTTTTTTTTTGTTAGTAATAACGTTTTGATTTATTCATTGTATTTTATATTCAAGTATTTCTTGTATAATGTGTGGTAAGTACCAAAATTATTGGACAAGGTTTATTTTCATTTTTTTCCATCACTGTAGGCACTAGAAAGAATTCAAATAATAATTCATATAGAAAAAATTGTTTTCAACAGAACAATAAGAAAATAAAGAATAAATATTATTAAATTCCCAAATATAGACACTTCAGAAAATTAAAATTCTAGCTTTTTCAACACCTATAATGCGTAAATATAATATTATCTAGACTATATAGAACGATAGAGCAAACCATTCCCAAGAATATGAAACGTTACCGAGTTTTCTGCAACGTTGTTTAGCTAAGATATAGCAATTTTATGGAAACCCTACAGTCGTTTTTTGACTATTTTCTAAAGAAATGCCATATTTTGACCTTTAGTGATATTACTCTACCTCGAACAGAAATGTCGCAGAGAACTCGAAGATATTCTGTAGAGGATGGTTTACTTTAACGTTCTACATGCTGAAAAACTAGAGTTTGGGTTTTTTCTAGAGTCGTTATCTTGGAAAATCTGACAATAATTCTTTATTTTAAACAATTTTCTCTACTTAAATTACTATTCAGCATCTGTCTAGCATTTACAATCGCGGTAAAAAATTTTTACAATAAACCTTATTGAATAATTTTCGTAGACATTGTATTTAGTATTTTAACTCTAGTATATAGTCATATAATCATATTCAATTATTAATGCTGTGTAGTCTTGTTATATGACTTAAATATAAAAATCAAGTGTACGAAACTTTGAACATCAACTGTACGTTTTAATTATTATTGATGGCAATGTTTTATCGAGATTTTCATTTTCGAAGGAACGATTTCAAATTTCGCTAATACGAACATCTATTTGCAGGAGCACAGTCATATTGTATATGATGTAATAATGCGAAAAATTCCGAAAAAATCTGGTGTTATCATTTGATAACTGTCTTATATCAAATAAATACAGATTAATTGCTGATACGAAATAATTTTTACATCATCTATATGATATACTGGCAATCATACAGGAAGAAAAAAGAACATATGCAACGTAGGTGTTTCAATATGAGATGCACCCTTGTTTGAGTGTGTCATTGTCTTTCACGCATCATTGCTCATAGCCAATCGCACAGCATGTACATATACGTGTAAATGTAAAAAACGGTCGAAGAAAGAAGAAAAAAAAAAGATAGATGAGTTCTGATCCATAATTGACGACTGCAGAACATGTTTTGTTTTCTTATTTATTCGTTCATGTTTTATAGATCTGTATATAAAAGTTTTGATCGTAAATCAACAGAAAATATCTGTATGTTTACGGTTGTTTTCTTTTCTTAAGACAGATTCCTTGATATATCCAGTCTTTCCTTTTTTTTTTCTTTTCATCATTAATTAATGATAACATGAGGATTAAAAATGCGCAGATACACTCGAGTAACGGAAAGACAAGAAAACGTGACATAATGAAGGTAATAAAATGAAAGAAAAATAAGTAAAATTGCATTGAAAAACAATCGAGGGAGACTTATTAAATTTTCTAATTTAACCTATTTTCTTTATCACATATGTCCCAGGGTTATAAAGAATATAAAGTCATATTCGTCTATTATTTTGATCATTGAATATCTCTTGTCATTTCTTTTGTATTTGATAGAGTTCGTCTATGTACTTAAGTCCTATTGAATCATCAAGAGAGCTGTTTTTGCCATTTTTTTTCTTCAAAATTGGCCAACACAATTAGCGTTGACTGAATAGATGCGTGAGTAGGCAAGCCTTGTTCAATACTCATCATCATCCGACTGAAAATAGATGAGCAAGAGAACAGAGCACCATCCAGGGACGGTGTAATGGCATATAGGTTTTTTTCCTTCTCAATTTTTTTTTCTCTCTTTCGATGTGTTGAACAGAAAAGGAAAAGAAGATTAGTTCCTTCTATTCCTCGTTTTCTTTTTTTTTTGCCTTGACTACTTTGACCAAGAAAAAACATAGCAAAGAGAAAGAGAAAAATGAGAAGTATAATCATAGTCTTATTAATATAATTCTTTACATATTTGTTTTTTTTTTCTAACTCGAAAAAGTAGTAATAGATTTATTATATGAAAAAAAAGCCTCGTTTCTGAGAGAATGAAATGCGCTCAATAAATTGAAAGTTAATAATAATAATAAAAAAAATCAAAGAAGAATTTCTGTTCTCTCTTGACTTTCACGATTCTATTTCTTTTACTGTATTATGAACACAACGATGACGAATGATCATGATTATTACAATAAGACAAGGGTAACGAGGGTGAGTGAAAACTATTGACCTTACTCGCTTCCTTTCGTATAATAATAGCATCAAGAAAAAGTATCTACTAAATGGATACTTTTAATATTTTCGATATTGTTCATAATAACTTCCTGTACGTTTCTCATCTTTCTTCGTCATCATTAATAGAAAAGCAAAATCAGAGTCGAAAAAACAAGTATATTACACATAAAATTTTTCTTTTTTTCTATTATAGTTCACCAAAATGACGAGACCGTCCTTTTGATACATATTCAATAATTTATTTTTTTACTATTTTTTACTTTATTCATATAAAAAAACCAATCCCATGTATTCAATTACGGAATCGCGTCGTGCTACTGTTTCATGTAAACACTTATTTCCATCATCGACAAATAATCGTTCGATACCGACATCATCATCTCGACGACATGTTAACAATAATTCAAATATACAACGAAATAATAATAATAATAACAACAACAACAATAATAATAATAATAACAATAATAATACATCTACACGATCATTAAATCAATCAACAAAATCACAGAAAAAAAGTATTAATATACAAAATGAAAATCTTTCAAATTCAAATGTCTTTCATGTACCATTTTGTACTGAACAATTAAATGATAATGAAAAAAACAATATCTCAAAACCTAATAATAAATTCTTTCGAACATCATTAAATCCACTTTCGCCTGCATTTTATTCTACTCGACAAACATCATTCTTGTTACAACATAAACAAGATATTATATCAAGGTAAATTTATTGATTTTTTATTAGAAGAATCCAAGGATTTAATCGAAATAGTTATTAAAAAATGGAACTCTTTTGTATAAATTCGATGTCATGCTGAGATAATAATTATTGCCAAGAAAATAAAATCTATGAAAATATATTGCGTTTATAACAGAAGAAAAGAATTTTTTTAAGTAGTTCTTTTTTCCTACTAATTTCATAAAATTTTTCCATCAGAAAATATTTCACTTGAATAGAATGATGATGAACGATGCATTTAAGTGATTGTTAATTTAATAAAAATTATTTCAAATAAAGATGGTGTAAAATTCTATCAGTTATAAAAATTGTTAAACGATTGAATTCTTTTTTAATGGAAATTGAAAATTAAAGCTTATAGTCAATTCTTACATGTTAAGGATGTAACTAGAAGGGACTTAGTTTCTCTCTAGAGAATAAGAAAATGTTACAAAGATTGACATGATCTCCTTCTAGACAAGACTTACGAGGTCTTCTACTGATACTAATGCATTACGTTCTGATTGCACCAATAGCTTATACATGAATAAAGATAATCAAACACGACAAACTTTTATACACTCGATAAAAAATTCAAACAGACAAGATTGATTAATAAATTATTCATTTTTCACTTCTAATTAATTGTTAATAAAGTTTAATACGTATTGTAGTAATATTATTTTCATTTATTCAAATAAAATAAATAGCTAGAATAGAGAAATACATAGTTTTTGTTATACCAAGAATATTCTATAACATTCAACTATTATTAATGAATGCATTATTGCATGTTACCTTATATTCTGTTAACATTGTAAAGTAAATCTAACAAGGGAATACTGATTCTGAATATAGCAATGGAAAATTCCTGTGAGCTTTTCATATATATTGATTTTCTAGACCGACAGAATTTTTATTTGATTTGTTAAGACTATAGAGCATATCGAATTGTTTCGAAAAAAAAAAACCGTAACTTTTTCCATTTTGAATTGTTTTTTATTGCTCAAAATACATCCATTTAAATGCATACAGCAGCTAGAAATCAAGATATTAATATGAAAATTTTTAAGATGATACTATTTTATTTAGAAATCAGTTTTGAAAATTAGAAAATATTATCGATTTACGGTTCATTCGATATGTTCCATATTCTGAGTAAACTGAAAAAAATTTTAGAGAATTTTTTTATTAGTCTGGAAAACTGGTTTTCTAGAAAATCAACAGATAAAGACTTACGAGAATTTTTCATGGTCTTATTCTGAATAAACATGGTCCATAATCCATTATCCAGTAGGTTTTTTTAATAAGAAAGCGATTAATCAGTTAAAAAAATTCTCTTGTAAGTTTTACAACGTTCATTTAAAATCATCTGGATTGAAAAAAAAATCGTATTTTATGTAAGACAATAACGAAATACATATTAAATTAATCATTTTGAAATTTACATTAATAAAAAAAATCGTTTTGTTTTTCTATAAATTCTAGTGATGTCAAAGTTCCACTATTATCTGAAACATCAGACTATAGTAGTGGTACTGATCTTGAATTACAATCAATTCAACGTATATCACCACAAACACACTCCTCACCATTTACATTCGATTTTGATGAACCGTCATTTTCATATTCAATAGAAAATGTAAATAATCAAACACAATCAGTTCGTCGTATATCTTCATCATCAGTATCTTCATCGTCATCTTCTTCAACGTCACCATCATCAAGCATAAGTAATCTTTCTTCATTATCATCTTCATCTGAACTTCAAACAAATTTTATTAATCAAAATCGTTTATCAAATAAAAAAAATTTATCATTAAATAATAATAATAATAATAATAATACATCAAATGATTTGACTATATGTAATTGTGGAAAAGAAAATGTTTCTAATCGTAAACGTAATCGTTTTAATTCTTATCCTACACGACGTTTAACAACAATAGACTATTGTGAAGATTGTCAAGCTAAACGTATTAAATATAATTTACGTACAAAATATTATTCAAATCGACAACAAAAACAACGTTCTAATAATAATCGATATTATGATACAACATTAACACCAACTAAATTTACTGTTGATTTAACTGGTCTTAACATAAAATATACAATAGAATATCATGATAATGTTAAATGTATATGTTCAACAACAATACCACCATATCCAAATACATATATTAATTGTTGTAAATGCTTATCAGTAAATGATTGGCCATCAGTTCCAATAATAAATTCAATTAATGAATATCCTAATGACGTATATTATACTAATACAAATAATATTTCTTGGATACAACAACAACAACAACAACAACAACCAAATCCAATATTTAATTATCACGATTTATATTTAACAAAATTCAATAATAATAGTAATAATTTATCATCAATATATTTTGATAATAATGCAATTAACGGAGCAATGGGACATTTACCAGCGTATTATCTCCGATATATGATACCACCGATCGAAAGAGAGTGTGAGAGAAAAAAAAAAGAATTAATATTATAATCTTTTTTTCCTAATAATTGAACTAACTCATGGCAATCTGGGCGGTTTTTTTTTTGTTACTTAATTAAAAACCTCATAAACAAAGAATCATGTGAAATATTATTTTGGCTTTTTATTTTAGCGATTCAACCACCACCAACACGATCATGGCTTCGTTTAGCATCACCGAATACAACACAGTCCACAGCGATATTTACAGTTATGAATTATAATATACTTTGTGATAAATATGCCACAAGACATGTTTATGGTTATTGTCCATCGTGGGCATTAAAATGGGAATATAGACGAAAACAAATACTTGATGAATTACGTTCCTATGCTGCTGATATTATTGCTCTGCAGGTTAGTTCTTTTTTTTTTGTGAAGAATAAATTTGTTTAAAAATATGTTTAAATCATGATTGAATTTGAGCTCTGAAAAAATCTATACCAATGTTATGAAAGTATTATCATTGGTTTTTTTAAATATGTTCTATTTATCCTAGACGAAGCATTTATTCAATTAAGTGAAAATTATATTTTTTATTTAATCAAATTTTATGAGAATATTATTGAAAATAACCAGATGTCCTTATTGTGTTTATGTTATTTATTATGTTTTAGTAATGTTTGTTGTAGTCAATATAACATAAATCGATTACATTTGTTCTAGAGTTAAAAATCTATCTAATAGTCAACGAGAGACAAAAGTTAGAAGCGCTTCTAGTATATAAATAATTGGTGTATAAAGATCACATATGGTATCTCTAAAGCTGCATGTTTGTCAAAGAGAGAGACAAGATTGGATTGCTCGCTTTACAGCAAAACCTTCATAACATTTCTCATTGTACAAAAAATTATTTTTGCTGACCTAAGGAAGAAAAATTAGAAGGTATTATGATATTTGATTTTTTAAATTTGAACAATATCTATTCCGATTTAAAAAAAAATGAGTGAATATGTGAATTTAATATTGATATAAAATTTTTAGGAGATTGAAACTGATCAGTTTTGTTCATACTTTTTACCTGAATTACAAAAGATTGGTTATGATGGTGTATTTAGTCCAAAATCACGTGCAAAAACAATGTGTGAACAAGATCGTCGATTTGTCGACGGTTGTGCTATATTTTATCGTCAATCAAAGTAATTAGTAATACATTTCTTTTTTTTTTCAAAACAATTTATTTTATTTTTTATTATTTAAAATCAAGATTTAATTTAATCAAACATTATCTTGTCGAATTTAATCAATTAGCAATGCTAGCTGCAAATGGTCCAGCATGTCATGATATGATGAATCGTGTTATGACGAAAGATAATATTGGTCTTGTTGCTTTACTTGAGACAAAAGATGCAATCTATTCTCATACATTTTCAAATGGTAGCAAAAAAAAACATATTAAAGTATTTTAGTTTTGAAATTAAAAAAAATCTCTTTTAGGTGTTTTACCATCTGATCATAAACAAATGCTATTTGTTTGTACAGCACATATTCATTGGGATCCAGAATATTCTGATGTAAAAGTTATTCAAACATTAATGTTATTATCAGAATTAAAAACCATTATGGAAGATGCAATGAAATTGCATCGAAAAAATTCTAATCCATCAATAGATTGCACATCTGTACCATTAGTTCTTTGTGGTGATTTTAATTCATTACCTGATTCAGGTAGATAGAGAAAAAAAAATGTTCTTTTCTTTTTTATTATTAATTTTTATCTTTCAAAGGTGTTATTGAATTTATGCGTAGTGGAAAAATTTCAATGAATCACGCTGATTTTAAAGATCTTTCATATCAATCATGTTTACAAAAGATTAATCGTTCTGATATTAATTCAACACAAAGCACTGATATAACGCATCATTTTAAATTACAATCAGCATATGAAACAACATCATCTCCTATAATGCCTTATACAAATTATACGTATGTTTATTTTTAATTATTAGAATGTTTTTATTTATAGGTCTTTTTAATATATATTATAGATATGATTTTAAAGGTATAATTGATTATGTATTTTTTTCATCACAATTAATGCGTGTACTTGGTGTATTGGGACCACTTGATCCTGAATGGTTACAATCAAATAAAATTGTTGGTTGTCCACAACCAAATGTTCCATCGGATCATTTTTCATTACTTGTTGAATTTGAAATAGATCCAACAATATCTGATATATCAAAAAAAAATAATAATAAGTCTGAAAATTCTTCAACAACAACAACGTCCACAATAACACCATCTATTTCTACACGAAAATAATACGTCAACAATTCTTATATTAATCAATTTAAAGCAACAAAAACAATATAAGATGAAATCTCAGGGGATACCCACATGGTCATCTCGATTTTTATTCTTCTATGTATTTATGTGTCTGTATTATTCTATGTATCTCTAAGTTTAATTTCTATTTATATGTATCTCATTTCGATTTGTATTGTGTATGTATCGCGAATCGTACAAATCATTAAAATATGTACATTAGATTTTCTTTTTTTTTTTTTTTTTTTATATATATATTGACCACAAAATCTTTTTTTGTCCGTCATCAATCGTTTTCATCATGTGACATAAAAGAAAAGAGAAAACGATTTCATTCATTAATACTTTTTCATCACATACAAATACAAAATACTTATTAATTGAATTTTTTTTTCTCATCGTTGTTTGCTTCTCAATTGTTGGATTTTGTTTTTCTCTTTTCTATTTCTATTTGTGCGTATGCGTGGGTATATCACGACAATTCAAAAAAATGTCGTGTAATAATAAATCATAAAAATAGTGAATAAAAACGAAAATATATAAGATTAATTATAGTTAAGCTGATATAAATCGATCAATAAGATCAAATGCAGCTCTTGGTTGATCAGCTGGTACCATATGACCAGCATTTCGAACCCAAGCAACATAAAATGAATGTGCTTGTTTTAAATAACCAGCTACTTCTTTATCGTCCTCTTTAACTTTCCAAATTTTTCGTTCAGCACTTCGAAGTTCATCAGCATATTTCCATTGAAGTTTATCAACCCAATCCATAGTTAATGATGATGCTATAATAACATCGAGTAAACCATTATAAATCAGTATTTTATAATTATTATTAGCGATTTCAACAACTTTTCCGACAATCGACTGCATAATGTCATTTGCTAGAGCAATATCAACTACTGCACCATCATTATAACGTTGATGTCCAACATGAATTTTACGGCGATTTTCACTTGCTGTCACCCATGGTACATAATAACCAAATGCATCTGGTAATTGTGTTAATAAATAATTATAAACATCATTTAAACCAGTTTTTTCTGTATAAAACAAATCCAATAAATTGCTAAATATTGCATAAGCTAATAAATATTGCTTCAGTTCTATTGCAGTTCGTGCTAATGATGTTTGTAAGTTAACAAGTTCCAATTGCTGTTCATCAATTAATCCAAATTGATACATTGCTGGTCCATAATCCCATTCATTATATGGATCTATAAGACCATCACCAATAGCCATACCTTTAAGATTGATTTTTACTTTAGCTTGAGGATTTTCAATATGAATTTTATAAACTATAGCTGGTACATATTTTCCACCATAAGATTCACCAGTAACATAAAATGGACATAATACATATTCATTATATAGTTGAAAGAATTGTGTTAACATTGAATATAAATCACGAGCTACTTCATCTTCATTACGTACATAACCTTGTTCACTTTTAGTAAAACTATAACCTGTTCCAACTGGTTGATCAATATAAAGTAGATGATATTTTGAATTCCATGTTATATCATTTGGATGAAGTTTTTTTTCTTTATCAACCATAATTGGACCTTGTTCAGCAAATAAACCAAATAAAGATGATGAACCTGGTCCACCTTGTAACCATACAAGTAATGGTGCATTTGTATTACCATTTTGTGAAGGAAAAAACCAGAAAAATAAATTACTTTGATGAGTTTTATTGACTGTTA